>MU223320.1:1615432-1626637 GCA_018584345.1 Thuja plicata | reverse complement strand
TAACATTATGATGAATTGTAAATGCATGACGAGATGAATTACCATTATCTTCCTTAGAAGGTTGGTGATTTTGATTCATGTGTCTATTATCCTTTTTCTTTTTAAAGCAGTTATTAGTAACATGACCGTCTTTCCCACAATAGGTGCAATGGGGTCTTTGATGATTTGAGTTATGATTATTATGATTGTTATTGTTATCCAAAATCTAACCATACAACAAAATAGGCACTAAAAGAGAAATTTGCATGTACATGTTATGCAATTAACACTATCTTATAGGTTTTGATGATTTGCATTCACTTACTACATTTATTGTCAGATTTTCATTTTATGTACTCTAAGTATTGATCAAATTACTACAAATTCAAATTCATCATTGATCATTACATTGTGCATTCATAAGAATGTAGTACAAATGTCCTTTGATTCATATTTCATGTTTCAATAAGCATAGTACATTGCAAATGAAAATAAAAAAAACTGAGGTATGGAATAGGGGTCCCATGCATTGCCTTGTGTTTGTATCTTGTTTCTACTGGTAGCTCTGTCAGGTCTTCATCTGCATCTAGGTCACTCCCGAGTCTCCATCAGCATTCAGGTCCTTAGGGAAAATATCTACAAGAAAAAGAGAAGAAAACAATGGTTAGATCCTGTTGGATCTAAGCAATGCAAGAGAAGCAAATTACATACATCAGCAATCTATCTTTATCTGCATATCAAATCTGAAATGATAAATGTAAGAAGAAAACATAAATCAGCACTCACTATAAGGTAGTGTTAAAGCAACGTGTTTTGAAACATGAAGCCTTTCGCTTCTAAATGTCTATTATGGTGTATGTTTTCTTTTGATTAGTCATGAATATGAATGAAAGGGACTTAGTATGTTTCCAAACTGAGAAACCTTTTTCAGAATGTATTTCATATTGATATTACTTGAAAATTGACAAGTTGTTTTGCAGATAACAACTGACTAGTTTACATTTTCAGTCATTTTTCAAGATGTTGAACAAGCTGGTTTCCCATGCCAAGTTGCTACAGGAAGTTGCAAGTTGCCGATCTTCAAAAGAATCAATTGCTTCATTAGATAGAAATGCTGATCACATAATTTTCAGAGTACATTTTCAAACTTTCAAAAGATTAAATGCTGAATATTTTAAATAGTTCTTCAAGATAACATCATAATTTAAATGTTTACAGTTTGTTATGACTGGGTGTCATGAACCCATGTTTGAACCTCAGTCATTAACATTCTGTCATTTTTGAGTGTCACGAGCCCGTGCTCAAACTTCATTAACAAATAATAAACATTTATATCTTGTTGTACTTCATATGACAAATTGCAAATTCAGTATCAAAAGGAAATGTACAGTACAGAGCTACAAGAGCTACAACAAATGCTAGTTATGTTAGCTTCAGAATGCTGAATTGATCCCATTTTACAGTGCTTGTCAGAAATTGGAAAGTTTTGTTCATATTCAGAATTTCTGACAAGAGATATGTTAGACTTATAATGCTAGAATGTGGATCAAATTTTGAAATTTGAACTCAAGTTCAAAGATGGTGTGCTTATGCTGAAGAAACAAATGAGGTATTGCTGTTATGATGCTTTTGGGGATTCATACTCTTATGAAATTTCAATATTCTTGGATCAGTTATGTAAACTGAAATAATAGAGCTGGAACTGTATGTATTTGCAAAATGAAGAAATTAGAAGTTCACCAGTTACAACACTGTTTAGAACATGTCTATCAGTTATGTTTGAAACAGGAATGCATTCTCTAGACATCAAGTAAGCATCATTCAAAAAATGAAACTTATATCATGCAGATGGTGTTCATTTCAGTAGTAGAATGAAAGACGTTTTTATTCTAATAGAGAACATGTTTTTTTTGAAAAATATTGACTGGGGTTAACAAAGAGTATGGAATGTTTTATGTAGAGAAAGCCAAATTTCTGGTGAATGAAGCACATTTTTCCAGTGATGAATAGCCACGTATTTGTAGGAAAATAGCCACATTTTAAATAGTAAACTGGGCACATTTTTTGCTTAAATCATGCAATAAATGTAAAACAAGCATTACATATCTTTTTTCAGTGAATGATCTCAGAGGTAGAGCCTCATAGTATGCAGGAAAGAAAGTGCATTTTTAAAAAAAATGTTAACAACAAGTTCAAATATGATGAACTAATACTTTCGGCAAAAGATTAACCCAAATTTTATGCAGCAATGAACTCACGATAGACAAAAGAATGCCATTCTGTGCAGAGATAATGAAACAGAGAGTGGAAAAACTTTGACAGAGGAAAAGAAATAGTGAACTTACAGTTCAAGCAAAGGGTGAGGCCGAGTTCCTCAATGTTTCATGGAGTAGTTTTCCCTTGTTTTGTGCAGAAAATCTTCAACAAAATGCCATATTTCCAGTGTCGACCGACAGTAAACAAGGGTTTGAAACCCTTTCAATTTGCAAATAATGGATAAAATGCCTATTCGAATGCAATGAATAATGAAGCCTCAAACAAAATAAAACTTTCATTTGGCGTGCGCCAAGTAAAAGACTGACAAAAGGTCAGTAAACGGAGGATAGAATGCCACGTTACCACCAGAGGACCACAGTCATTTATGCCAGTCATCTTGTCACAGCACGTTTTCAGCATATATGGATAACAAGTGGGTCGAGTTATTACTCCCCACTTTTTTAAAATCAAAAAATTGAGTTTGTTATTTTTTATGTGTATTGGTTTACGAGGCATAAGATGGTTGTTATTAAGTTTTTGATTTTTTTAAAAACTTTTTAATAATAATTTTTATGGTATAACAAATATTAAAGGTTTTTAATATTTCCTTTCTTTTTAATAATTTGGCTTATAAAATTTGTATAAAGGGATTTATCTCTTTAATTGTAAAGCCAATTTTATTAAAAAGATAGATTAATTTGGCATGATTTATGGCCAAAGAATGAGCATTTTTAGGGAAGATAGGCATTCCCGGATTAGGGTTTTGGAGGCCTTTTTAGGGAGGAAGTTTTTCTTTTCTAGGGGTTGCATGTGTGAGGAAAGAGGGCATTTTAGTGAATATATTATTCCTAGATGTTTCTCAGGCCATTTTTGTAACCATTTTGCAGAGATTTTTGGAGGAAATATACCAGATCCTTCAGCTCATTTTTGTGTTCAGATTTCCAATTCCTTTTTATCTTCTCTTGTAAGTGTTCTAGTTTTGATTTTAAATCGGGAAGTGAATGTTTCACTGTTCCTTCCTAATTAGAAATCTAATTTACCAAGCCTTATTTGAGAAATGTATGTTGTTAAGTGTTGAATTATTCGTGGTTTATCCCTGATAGTTGAATACATTAACCTATATGTTGAACAGTGTACCAAATTATCTGAATATCATTGTGAGTTAGGTCTAGAATTGATGTTTCCTTTACAGGTTTCTGATTAATTCATTGGTGTATCACCTTATTTTCTAAGTTTTTCAGTTCCCTTTCCCCTTTTTCCCATCAAGTTTTTTAGGTTAGTAAAGTGATAGCCAATATTTTATAGGAACCGGCCTAGAATCCGAAGATTCCTATCTAATCATAGTCTACCCACAGCTAGGAGAGGTTTCCATTGCCAGCTCGAATTGTTGTTTGCCTCATTTCCTGATAGAGGTAACAATTCTAGAACTGAATAGTTATTATGAGAATAATTATAAGAGGTATTATTATTATAAGTATGTGATCTATAAGTTTGATTTTGAGTGTTAGATACAAAAGCATGTTCAAAAGACTTAATAGTACCAAATTGTAATAATTTAGCCTCCTCTTGACGTAAATTTTTTTGAAAGATAACATAAGTTAAATGAGGAGCTAAAGTAGGAATAGCGAGCTGAGAGTGAATGTTAGTGATGAATTGCTGAAACTCTTTAGGAAGGCATTTCTTAAGAATAATAGTAATTAATCTAATATCACTTAAACTAACATTAACACCACTTAGTTGAGTTTTAATTGCATCAAATTCGAGTAAAAATTCATCCATATTTTTAAAATCATTATACCTTAAGTCCTCCAAGTTGTCTTGGAGTTGAATCTTATGGGATTCAGATGAGCTGTCATACGTCTGTTGCAAAATGGCCCACACTTCATGAGCTTTGGTGCAATGTCCAATGAGGACATATAGATTAGGAACGATCGAGTAACCAATCAAACCAAGAGCTTCTTCATTTTTTATTTTCCATGCATCTTTTTCTGCTTGTCAAGCAGAAGTAGCTGGTTCAATGGAAGCATCTCTAGCAAATTCAAGTAGATGTTTAAAATGAAATACAAATGAAACATGAGTTTTTCATTGATGGTAATTAGAACTATTTAGTTTAATTCTAGGAATAAGAGTAGACATGATAAAATGATCAAATTATCTTTAAAGTGAATAACAAAGAATAGATAATGATCAAGATTAAGAAAAATACACTTAACTTAATGTTAATCACAATAAGAATGGTTAAATAACGATGTTTAAAAAAAATTAATTAATTTAAATGGTGAAACAAATGTTAATTACCACTAAGTAATGAAATAACAATTGGAATATGATAGAATTGATCTAAAGAACTTAAGAATGAAACAATTTGAAATAATATTAATCAGGAAAAATGTTTGATGTTTAAACTTTTTGATTAAAATAAAGATAGGAACAAATTTTTATAATTAATAGATAAGAGATTTAAATGAGTCAAAGTAAAATTCAAACAGAAACTAAAATTAGATAATCCACAGATTGGCTGAAAGGAATCTCAGAACAATAATTAATATTCTAACCAGAATGTAAAACTAGTAAAATAACTGATATTGTTACCAGATTTGCAAAATGTTAGAATGCTTATAACCAATGAATGACTGATATATTACTAATATTTAATGATTTGAAACTGAAGAATAACAAACTGAAACCATGGATGGAATGAAAACTGATACCACCAAATGTTGGACAAAGAAAGCATTATAAAAAAGCTGCGATAGGAGAAAATGCAGCGCAATATACTATATCAAACTCTGAGCAACCAAACTCTGCGCAAACTCTGAATGCTAAGAGACAAAGACCAAGATCCTACCAATACTGTGCAATAATGAAGGTAAACAATGGCTGGTAGATCTCTTTTTTGGAGGAAAATTGATAACCATAGAAAAGATTTCTTGGATTTGCCATGGTTGATCATTGGGGACTTCAACTACCCTTTAAAAGACAATGAGAAGTATGGTTGAGTGGGTAACCAGAATACTCTGGATGGAAGAATGGAGCTTATGGAATTCATTAACAAACAAGCTCTTTTTGATATGGAGCTTCAGGGTGTTAACTTTACCTGGTCTAATAGAAGGGTTGGCCAAGACCTCATTCAAGTTAGATTAGACCGTGCTTTGATCAGTGGCTGTTGGCTAAATAAGTTTAGATGTATGCTGTCCTCTCTTTCGAAGATTGGATCTGACCACTTCCCTATTTGCTTCAGTGTGGATCCAATTACTAAGCAGGGTCATCTGCCTTTCAGGTTTGAAAAAATGTGGGTGGACCATCCAGAGATGGAGCAGAATATTAAAGACTGGTCGAAGGTTAATATTCATGGCACTACAATGTTTAGAGTGGTTAAGAAACTTCTCCGCATTAAAAAACATGTGAAGATATGGAGAAAAACTATTTTCAGTGATATCTTTAAAACCAAAAGTCAGCTTAAAAAAGATCTTGATATTATTCAGGAAACTATACAACAGAATGGGTTGACGGTGGAGCTGAGGGACAAGGAGGAAAGCATCCTAGCTAAGACTCACAATGTTATTTCTAAGGAAGAAGATTATTGGAGGTAGAGATCTAGGTCTATTTGGCTCAAAGCTGGAGATAAGAATACCAGATTCTTCCATTTATCTACTTCTAAACACAGAGCTTCTAACAGAATTTCAAAACTCAAAGTGGAGGAAGGGGAAATTACTAAGGATAAAGATATTTCTAAGGCTATGATTAATTTTTTCTCTTCCTTACTTTCAAAAGATCCTAATCTTGATCTAGAGAATCAGAATGCTCTTATCGATAACATTCCTTCCATTATTAATGATTCAAATAATCATGGTCTTGTTGCTATTCCCTCTCAGGAAGAAATCAAAGCAGTGGTCTTCTCTTTTGAAGGTGACAAATCCCCTAGCCCAGATGGGTTTCCTATGTTTTTCTTCCAAAAATTATGGCATATTTTTGAAGTGGACATCTGTAATGCTGTCAAAGAATTCTTTGGCTCCAAATCCCTGCTTAAAGAGATAAATGCGATCTTTCTTGCTTTAATACCTAAGAAGCCTGGTGCTGATTTGGTGGATGCTTTTAGACCAATTAGCCTTTGCAATTCAATGTACAAAATTCTCTCTAAAGTTCTTACCTCTCGTCTGCTGACTCTTCTTCCTTAGATTATTTCCCCACAACAAAGTGGCTTTGTGCCTGGCAGGCAGATTCTTGATTCGATTTTGAAGGTTCACGAGGTCATCCACTCTACTTAGGTCTCTCTTAATTCTGGTTTCCTCCTTAAGTTGGATCTTTCAAAGGCGTATGATTGGGTGGATTTGTATTTGTTGATCAAAGTTCTTAGATCCTTTGGATTTGGAGAAATATTCCTTCAATTGATTTTTCAACTTATTAGTACTACTACAGCTGCCATTTTGATCAATGGATCTCCTTCTAGGTTTCTTAAACCTTCCAGGGGTTTAAGGCAAGGAGATCCTCTTTTTCCTATCCTCTTCTCAATTTTGGCCAAATGCCTGGGGTGCCTTTTTCAGAAGATTGCTTCTAATGGGTCTTTTAAAGGCCTCTCCCCTTCCTCGACTTCCAGTCCTTGCTCGCATGAACAGTTTATGGATGACACCATCATAATGAGTTTTTTTTCTATTTAGGAAGCAAGGACTATCAAAATGGCTCTTACTACCTATTCCCTTGGCTTGGGTTAAATTATCAATTGGGATAAGATCTCCTTATATTTTATTAATACTCCTGAGGAAAGGCAGCATAGAATTGCTAGAATTATAGGCTGTAGAATTGAGTCTCTTCCTGCTACCTATCTGGGTCTCCCTCTTGGTCTTAAACCTCCAAACTCTTTCTAGGGTGGTATTGTTGACACATTTAATACGAAGCTGGATGGTTGGAAAGGAGCCATCCTGAGTCAAGCTGGCAAACTTCAGCTCCTTAAGGTGTCTTTGCAAAGTCTCCCTATCTATGTTCTCAGTCTTTTCAATATCCCTGGGAAATATGTAGATATCATTGAAAAAATCCAGAGAAATTTTCTGTGGTTGAGAGTGGAGGAAAAAAAGAGATTAGCTTTAGTTGCCTGGGATAGGGTCTGCACACCTAAAAAGTGGGGAGGGGGGGGGGGGCTGGGTATCCGCCCTATTAGAGATACCAACTTGGCCCTGCTGGAAAAACAGATTTGGAGAATTTTTGGTGTTAAAAGAGAATGGAATGACATCATTCATAAAAAATACCTCTTCTCTTTTTCCCATATTTCAGAATTTGGAAAAATGACCTGAAAGTGCAAGGATCTTTTATCTAGAATAGTATTCAGAATGCTAAGGATGCGGCTTTTAAAGGGGCTAAGTGGTTTTTAGGAAATGGCAGAAAAATTCATTTTTGGGAAGACTGCTAGATTAAAGATTATCCTCTAAATTTTGTTGCTACTTTTCAACCCTTCATCAATCTGTGTATTCAGAGATATGTAGCTATGGTTAGGGACTATTGGAGGAATGGCTTGTGGATTGACATGTCCCTTTCTTATGAGATGTTAAAACCTCTTATGTTGGACCTTGTGATCTGGAAGGTTAAGATTTCTAGTGAAGACAAGATCCTTTGGGGAGTTCTTCCTTCTGGAATCTTCACAGTTGCTTCCTGTTCTGAGATTTTATTAAAGCTACCGAATCCCCTCCCCTTTTGGGCTCAGGTGTGGGACAATTCTTTAATTCTTAAAATTAATATCTTTTTTTGGCTGGTCTTGTAGAATAAAATCCTCACAATTGACAATCTCTAGAAATGGGGAATGATGCTGAGTAATAGATGCTTCTTATGTAAAAATGCTGAGGAAACAGTTTTTCATCTGGCCATTGACTGTAGTTATGCTTGGGAGGTTTGGAATGAGTTATTACAATGCTGAGAGATTAAGTGGTTTTTCCCCAATAACATGGAAAGCTTTTGTAATCAGTGGCGAAAAGCTAATTCCCCCATTGATCAACATTTGTGGAATATTATTCCCCCCATGTGATATGGTGATTATGGAGAGAATGCAATGACAGAGTCTTCAGGAACATTGATCTTCCTCCAAAAGTGATAGCTGAGAAGATAAAGAGAAGTATTAAGGAAAACTTCAAGATGTCGTCTGGTAGAATGCTAGATTTCAATGCTAGTGATAAGGGTGTGAGGACTACTAATCACAAACCTTATCCTAGGGAGAATGCCATATGGTTTTCTCCTCCGCATGGATGGATAAAAATTAATTTTGACGGTGCTGCTAAGGGCAACCCTGGCCTAGCTGGATGTGGGGGCCTCATCCGTGATGACATGGCTAATTTCCTGGCTGTGGTGGCTTTACCTATTGGGGTGCAAAACAACCATGCGGCAGAGGCCATGGCCCTTCTTCAGACGCTAAAACTTGTCAAGAAACACATGGCACAGAAGGTGTGGATCGAGGGTGACTCACTCAATATTTTAAAATGTATTAGTGACAAGACTAAGCCATCATGGACAATTAAGGAGATCATTGAGGAGGCTAGGGTCATAATTAATTCCTTTAATCAAGTCATTATTTCTCATGCCTATAGGGAAGTGAATGGTACAGTGGATGAGTTGGCCAATTTTGCATTTAAAGCCAGGGACATCGTGATTTGGCATGATTATAAAAATCTGACTATCAATATCAAAGCCAAGTTGGACTTCGATAGATCCCGAAGCAAGAGGGTTGATTGGGTGTATCTTGAGAAGCTATGATGATTAGACATATTTCAAAAAATCAGAGGAAAATGAGGATGAAAAGTGGTGTCTTTCCCAAGAACTCTAATTGTAGACATGAGTTAACCCTTGTTAATTTCAATGTTACCAGTTATCATAACAGTTGGCTTCTCTCTGTGATTTTTACTGTCTCTGTGAGTTGTGATATCATGAGAGGTGGGCTTAACCACAAAGAGCCAAAGGACTATATCAAATGGAGAAAAATGCCAGAAGCTTGGGAAATTCTTGAGAAGGGGGGTCTTACCACCTACATGGAAATTGCATGGGATGAAAGATAGAGCTACCAAATTATTTGTTGATTCCTGGAAAGATGGGGCTATTACTATAGCGGGCATCACTGTGAAAATCATGGAGGATTTCATTGCTGAAATTCTGGGCTTAGCATGAAGGGAATCAAATTCTTCTGGGACAGTAAGGTTTCACGAAAGGCCATTCGGTGCTTTCCCAAGAGTAAGGAGGATTAAAAAATCCTTATGAAAGAGTCTGGAGGGTGTTATGATGTGGCATCGTTCAAAGAAATCTGGGCTACTATTATGATGGTGGTCATGGAGTATGTAACCCTAGATGGTAGGTTTAAAAGAGCCCATTCTTGCCACTTTGGTTTGCTTTGTCATTTTCGGCATAAAATTAGGGTGTCCCTGCCTTTCTACATTTTGCAATCTCTTCATTTAAGCATTTCCCAACATAAGAAGAAGGAGAAGAAACCCATTCTTCCTGAAGGGTTGATTCTCTTAATTTTTGAACACATAAAGAAGATGGCTAGTGTTAGCCCTGTCATAACCTCGTCTAAATCTGGTTCGGGTAAAAAGAGAATTAGGGATGTGAATGCGAAAGATAAGATTTTGACTGGAAAAAAATTAAGGAATGATAAGGAGACTATCATGGATACGGACATCTCTGCTGACACTGTGGAAGGCTATGATAATATGGCTGATTCCACTGAGGAAGATAGTTACTCTTCTTCCTCGGTCTCGAATTCAACTTCGGAGGAGAATGAAAACACAGATGATGAGGTTATGGGCTCTATGGACAAGGGAAAAACCTCAAGTAGTAGGAAGAACAAAGAGGATAAGAAGAAGGAGGAGGATGTGGGAGGTCATAAAGTGCCAATTCTGGTTGAGTATGATAGTTCTGATGACCACGATGTGCCTATATCTCTGAAACTTGAAGTAGTTATGGATGGTGGTCAGGACACTTAGAAGGATGCGACGGAGGTGGAAAATACTTCCCCTACCAAGGAGTCGAATTTACCAGAGAGGGAGATAGACAATGCCCCTAGTAGTTCTCGGAACATCCCTTTCATCAAAACAGTGGACTTGCAGGAAAGGAATGTTCAATTACTGAGGGAAGATATGGGTGATAAGATCGATCCCCTCTTTGGGGTTCTCCAAATGGCCAAAGATGCTTCCATGTACTCCTTCCAGTTAATTAAATTGGTGTTCTAGGAGATCAAGAATTTAAACCTTAAGCACCATTCTATTGCTGCTAAGATGGACTTTCTGTAGACTCTACTGGAGTCTGGCCCTGAAACTATGGTGGACAAGGTTACTAATGATGATGATAAAAATGTGTAGCAGTTATGGTGGTACCCTAAATTTTGATAATTTAGAAGTCCTAATCCATTATTAAGAAGCATGTTTCTCCATTAAAAAAAAAATATCAAAGGAAGGAAGCCTTATGACACAAATAAATAGAACTAACTAATCGAAGCCTTCAGAAAATGCTGGAATTTAGACTTGCTACAAAGATGATTTTGACAGAGGATAAAGATGGTTGAATTTTAAAAATCTAAAAATGACCTAGTTTGGGAAATCAAATTTCCTATCTCCAACAGAAATCTTAGCTTTTCACGAGGTGTTTTGGATTTTTGACCAAAGCCAAATCCAAAAGTTAGGTAGTTATTTTTTAGTTAGTTTATTGTTTTTTCAAAATAATTTGTAATAAGAGTTGTGTCTTTTCACCCTAAAAAGGTGTGAAAGCCACTCAAACACACACACACACACATATATATATATATATATATATATACATAATATAAAATGTAAAGAGATGATACAATATAATACAATTTCACATATTTGGATAGCTTTTAATCAACAAGTATAAACATGGACCTAGATGTACTATTTTTTCAAAATCAATAAAGATAAGTCCTTTTTCTTTCACATGTGTAATAGTTTCATTATCATTTTACAATTAGTCCCTCAGATAAAC
>MU223320.1:1581767-1601695 GCA_018584345.1 Thuja plicata | reverse complement strand
TTCATCTTCATAGTCTTTTGGAGACTTGCTCAGTTACTTGAGTTGTGTATTTGTACCATATGTTTATATTGGTTATCATCCTTTGGAGGATGCATTGTATTGTTTACTATGTATTATTACATACCCTGTGATTTGTGCACTGGATGTTGATCATGTAGTATACCTTATGGTAGCAGTTGTATATGTATTCCTTATTATGAGATGTATGTAATTGGTTTCGGATTATGTAACATTTATGTCAGTTCTTTATTATTGTAATTATAGATTAGTTTGTTTAAGGAATTCTATGTCAAGGAACCCTCGAGGAATGTTAATCATGTATGAGTTGTATTTCATGTATGTCATGTACTTCATTATGTTGCTTCCGCATTGTTATTAATATTGTTGTAAACATTTTGAAAAAAAAATTATTCCGTGAACTTAGTGTCGTGTTTAGGTTAAGTTCTCCTAGGTTCCCTGGCGGAGCATTACAGTTTTGATCATTTGTTCAAATTATTTTCAATTTTCTGCATTCAAGTGTAATTCATTTGTAGTATGGATTAGTGGATTGTATCATTCCCTATTCTAGATTCCAGAATATAAACCTTTTGTAGAATATGCATGTTGTTAATAGTAAGATTACTACTTGTGGTTAAACCCTAGTTGTGACCTTCAAATTAGCCTATGTATTGGATAGTGAATGATAGTGCAGAGATCATTAGGGTATGTTAGGTGGATGTTAGTTTGAGGCTTTGAGAAATCTGAATCAATTTGGTGTATCACCTTTTTCTAGTTTTTGTTCATGCAATTTTAGTTAGAATTTCTCTCTTTCCTTCCCAAAATCAGGAGAAGATGGTATAAAGTTGATACCCAAATTCAATAGGAACCGGCCTAGAATCCGAAGACTCCTTCTCAGACATAGTCTACCCACAGCTAGAGAAGGTTTCCATTGTTAGGATGGAATTATTGTGTAACCCTAATGCCTAAGTTAGGGTGACAATTCTAAACCTCAACAGTTTTTGGCATGCCCAGTGGGACCATGAACTGCTTCTCAGTTCTAATCTACTAGTTCTATGGTTGTTCTTAATTTTAGTTACAGCTCTCCATGTGGATTTTAATTAGTAGAACTCCAACAAGATCAAACAAGGAGGGATTTGTTTATTAGGAATTATAGTCAAGTAGAAGGGAAGGAAGATCATCCAGAGGAGCAAGAACATCACAAGATCCAAGAGGTACTATATTGAATTCAAATTTCTCTTCATTTGATAACCCCATTTTTGAAGATCAAGCTGCTAATTTAGAGGAACTTGGGGTTAAAATTGAAGAAATCAGTCTTCTTGAAGATCTAAGTGTTCCTAACCTGTCCGGACCAGAAATTCCAAGTGTTGAAGATTTATTTATAGATAATTATGTTTTTGGAGCCTCTACAAGTGGTACTTCAACAATCACACAAAATTTGAAGACTTACCAGAGGAAGGCAGTTCATCCTACCCAATTCACTTCTGTACCCGCTATTCAGCAACAAGTACCGCCAGCTACAGGAATGGCAAGAAATCTACCATTTGTCCCTTTTGATCAAGGTAGTCCTCTTCGGATTGCAAATGACAACAATATACCTTTGGCTGCTTTGAAAGGTTTGCCATCATTCACCAAAGAAGGTCAAGTGACAGATATTGAGCACATTAGAGATATTGTATCTCTTTGCAATGTCCATCATGTCACGGAGGAAGATGTGGCTATGAAGCTATTGGCTGCATTGCTAAAAGGTAAAGCTCTTGACTAGTTTAGGAATCTTCTAGTAAATTCTATTGCCACTTGGGATGTTTTTGGGGAAAGGTTTTCTAAGTTTGTTGAGGATAAGTCTGATAATTTGTCTTTGATGGAGTAACTAACTACCATTAAAAGGGCTCCACAAGAAGAACTAAGTGATTTTAATCTCAGATTTTAGAAGACATGGAATGGGATTCCTGCCACGGTAAAACCCTCTGCTGAATATGCATTTTTGTACTTTCTTAAAAGCCTAAATAGTGATATTTCAGTAATGATCCAATCGATGGGGGGAAATTCTTTACCTCAAGCTTTTGATATTGCAATAAGGGCAGAGAATAGTCTCATTCAAGCAGGAAAGATAGCTCCTAGGCCACCCATGCCTTATTTTCCTAACATCCAATCCAATATGCCATTAGTTGTTCCACCTTTGGCCTCATTACCAGCCTATAAGAGTGAAGAAATAATGCCTGGTGTCCCTTCTAATGAGTTTCAAGGTATAAAAGATAGCCAAGAAAAGATTGAGATTTTATTGCAGTGTTTTGGAAATGAGCTAGTGAATCTGAAACGGAAGCAAATTCAAGGCAATCCAATAGCCCATACTTAGAGTCAATTTGCTAGTTCTTCATCTCAGCAGCCTAATCAACCCATTTATCAAAGCAACAGGCAAAAATATCAGGGAAATAGCAATGCCAATAGGCAAAACTGGAATCAAAGGCCTTATAGACCTTATAATCCAACACCCCTTAATGCTGTTAGAGATATTGTTCTTGCCCAAAATAACCTTGCTGCAGATTATGAATGGTGCTATCCTCATAATAAACCTCACAATTAGTCCAAGTGTACTAATGGAGTACTCAATCAAGCCTTAATGGTTCAAAGTGTGATGGATTCAAAACCTATTGTATCTACTAAAGAGGCTCAACAACACTCTGATACAACTTCCCCTGACACTGCATTCCTTAATTGGCAAGAGGAGGAGTTTTGTGGAGTAAATGGTGATTCATCCATATCAACAAACACAAGATCCAAGAAGAGAGCTCTAGAATCAGAGCAGTCAGCTCCTAGGATTGCTGCTACAAATAAATCATCACCCATTCCACTAGTTTCAATCCTAAAGGGAGCCTCTACTCATGCAAACAAAGAAACACAATATCAGAAGCAGGCAGATCAGAGTATTAGTAAGTCACCTCAGAAGGTACAGTTTGTTGTTCCTTATAACATTGTTGATAATATGAAGAAGATGAGTGTTTCAATTTCTATGTGGGATTCATTAGCTATTCCAGGGTAGACTGATTTTCTAAAAGAGGAGCTGTCCAAAGAAACAAAAATTCCACATTTAGCTAGACAACATCCTCTGAGAGTGGTCATGGCCAATTCAGAGCCTTTAATGGTGCATGCTAAAGTGATTAAAAGAGAAAAGAATATTGGTAAGGTGCAGTAGCCAGTAGCACAAGTGAGTAAAAAGACTACAGATTTGAAGCAATCAACAATACCAGTTGAAAGAAAGCCAACAAATATGCAGAAGATGACTGAAAAGGAAGGTAAGAAATCTGCAAATATCAAGCCTCCTCCTTTCTATGTCTCTTTAATTATTGGAAACAAATTAGTGCATAATTGCATGGTGGACATTGGTGCAACTAGAACTATCATGCCAAAGAGCATAGCTGATTTATTGGATTTGAAGTATGAACCCCTTGAGAAAGGAGTTGTCTAGCTTGATGGTTCTTTAGTTAAGACCATAGGTGTTGTTAAAAATGCAAGTTTTACCTTACACTTATGTCTGAACTTCTCCATTTCCCAAGATATTTTTGTTATAAATCTGCCACCTTACTTTGCTTTATGTTTATCAAGAGACTTCACACCCAAAATAGATGGATACGTCTCATCAGATTGGTCTCACCTATATTTCAGAACTAGATATGGTGCTAAGGCAACCATAAAATCAGAATTATGGGCCAATGATCATATTGAGCCTTATAATCCTAGTCCCATAAATGCAAGTTGTGTGATCATGGATCCAAATGAAATCAATGAGACTTTGTCTTATAACACACAAATTGAAGAGTATCCTGATATTGTCCTAGATGAATGGGTAGCTAGAAATGATCAAGATCATGATGTGTTTGATGTTGGTTTTGGTAACTATGTAATGTTGGAATATGTTTCAGTTGTGCCTAATTTGGTTAAAGATCAATGTTCTGAATCTGAGTTATCTAACCAGCTTTGGGATCTATATTTTGATGGATCTGAGAATAAGGATGGTATTGGTGCAAGAGTTATGTTGGTTTCACTTCATGGTGATAAATTTTATGCTGCATACAAATTATCTTTTTCTTGTTCTAACAACATGGCTGAATATGAGAGTTTGATTCAGGGCTTGGAATGGGCTAGGAAAAGAGGAATCGGATGCTTAAGGGCATTTGGGGACAATGAGTTGATAGTAAGATAGGTGAGAGGTATTAATGCTATAAAAAATGATCTCTTAAGGATGTATAAATCTAGAGTTTTTGATATTTTGAAGGATTTTGATGCTTTTAATCTCATTTCCATACCTAGAAAGAAAAATTTGCATGCTGACAGGTTGGCGGGTATTGGTGCACATGCTTCAATTACAGAAAATAAAGGACTAATTTCAGACCAGTCACATGTTAAAATTGTTGTAAGGCCATCTATCCCAAACAATAATATTAATTGGTAGGTATTTAATACTGATGAACATATTTTGAGCTTTATGACTGAAACAAAAGACTTTTCAGCTCCTAAAAAAGATCATTCCAATAAGCAAATGGAAAATCAGATCATTCAGTTGAAAACTAATAAGCTTCCAAGGGGATTAGTCAGCTTGGAATCAACTTTTAATTCTGATGATCAATTCAAAAAGATTAAAACCATCCTGCTGATCAAACAGGATCACTATGAAGAGGTGGAGATATTCAAAGACAAGTGTTTGAAGGTTGGTAACATCAATTCCCCTAAAGAAAAGAAAATGCTTATTGATTTATTTAGGAAATATAATGATGTGTTTGCATGGGATTATATTGATTTAAAAGGATTTGATCCTCAATTAACTCAACACACCATAGAGTTAGAACCAAATGCAAGACCAATCAGGCAAAGGCAAAGGCCTACCAATCATAAGCTAGAGCCTTTAATGCTAAAAGAACTAAGAAAACTCTTAGATGGAGGCATAATATTCCCAATAAAGCATACATCATGGGTTTCTAACTTAGTTCCAGTAAGGAAGAAAAATGGAGAGATAAGACTCTGTGTATATTTTAGAGACCTTAATAGGGAATCTATAAAAGATAGGCATCCTCTTCCTTCTATGGAACATACCCTTTAATATGTTTCAGGTTCTAAAAGATTCTCACTCTTAGATGGAGATTTTAGTTAAAGAATCTAATCAATTCAAAACAGCCTTTACCACTAAGTGGGGTACAATGGCTTACCGAAGGATGCCATTTGGGCTGTCAAATGTAGGGGCCACCTTTCAGAAAGAAATGGACATGGCTTTCAAAAACTTAATGTATAATTTTGTTCTAGTATATCTAGATGATGTTACCATTTACAACAAAATTGAAAACCAACACATAGACCATTTGAAACAAATTTTGCAGAGATGTAGAGAGTTTGGAATCTCTCTTAACCCAAAGAAGTCTATGTTTGCAGTACATGAAGGAAAAATTTTGGGGTATCAAGTGTCTAAAGAGGGTACAACTATTGATCCCAAGAGAATTTACGCAATTCTTGACCTATCACTGCCAAAATATAAGAAAGCATTGTAGAGTTTTATCGGGAGAATAAATTTTGTAAGAAGGTTTATTCCTAATATTGCAAATTTATTGAAACCTTTGACCTCTATGTTAAAAAAGGATGTGCCTTTCAGCTTGATTGCTGAGGGAAAGGAGAACTTTGAACAAATTAAGCATGCCTTATGTTCAGCCCCTACTTTAGCTAATCCTGATTTCTCTAAGGATTTTGTTTTATATGCTTATGGTGGTATTGACACTATTTCAGCAATACTGGTGCAAACGAATGAGGAAGGACATGAGCAGCCAGTAGCCTTTTTTAGAAAAGGTATGAATGATTATGAGGGAAAATACAACTTTGTAGAAAAATATGTACTAGCTGTTATAAAAGCTTTAAAAAATTTTAAACATCTGATTGCTGGGAACAAAATACATCTAATGATTGCACACCCTAGCATTAAAGAGTTTTTATTGAACAAGGGTGTCAGTGAGAAAAGGGTAGGGTGGATAACTAGAGTCATGGAGTATGATGTGCAAATCCATGTGACCAAGCTGGTTAGGGGCAAAGGCTTGTGTACTCAGATGGTAGAAAGAGAAGATCAAGTTAAAGACACTGGAGAGGCCATCTTGCCCCAAGGTAATTATGTACTAATTAATGATTCAACATCCTGGTTATCAGATATGACTAGATTTCTACAAACTAGTCAATGTCCAATAAATCTTGATAGATCCAAAAGAAGGTACTTTAGACTTCAATCTATTCCTTATGTCCTAATTGATAACATTTTGTATAGGAAAGATCTTGCTGGTATGCTTCTTAAATGTATAGATTATGTTGATCAGAATAAGATTCTATCTGTATTTCATGATGGATCTGGTGGAGGGCATTTTAGCCCCAAAACTAAATCATAAAAAATTCTAAGAGTTGGCTATTATTGGCCATATTTATTTAAAGATGCTCATTCATGGGCAAGAAGATGCCAAATTTGTGTTATGTTTGCAGGAAAACAAAGGTTGGCAGCATTGCCATTTAAACCAGTCATTGTTGATCAACCATTCAACAAGTGGGGAGTAGAATTTATAGGTCCAATAAACCCTAATTATAGTGCAAGGCATAAATGGATTTTGACTGCCACAGATTATTTTACTAGGTATACTAAGGCCATTGCACTAAAGGAAACTTCTGGAAATGTTGTTCTAAATTTCTATGATGATATTATAACAAGGTTTGGAGTTCCTCAGTCAATAGTATCAGATAATGCCTTAGCTTTTTTTGGATCATCTATAATAGAATGGGCTATCAAGAATGGTATTTATTTAAATAGTTCTTCTAATTACTATCCATGGGGTAATGGTCTTGCAGAGTCTACCAATAAAAATCTAATCAAAATTATCAAGAAAACTTTACAAGGGAACAAGAGGGATTGGCACTCTAAGTTGAAGGTAGCTTTGTGGTTGGATAGAATTACACCTAAGAAGGTTATTGGGAATTCACCCTATGTTCTGGTTTATGGCAAAGAGGCCAGATTTCCCATATCTATAGAATTTCCAACATTGCAGCTAGCTGATCAAATGCTACTTTTTTAAGAGGGAGATCCCCTTTGCCTTGAGGTATGCTAGTTTATTGCAATTGGAGGAAGAAAGGAGAAGGGCATTTGAAACTATGGAATTGATGCAAGAACAAACTAAGAGGTCTTTTGACAAGAAGACTACATCTAGGGATTTCAAAGAAGGTGATCTAGTACTAAAGTGGGATGTACTAAAGAGCAGGCCAGGGAAGCTTGATAAATTTGATAACTTTTGGTCAGGCCCTTTTGTTATTATAGCCTGTAGGGAAAACAATTCTTATCAGTTGTCGACAAATGATGGAGAAGTTCTGCGAATTCCAGTTAATGGAATACACCTCAAGCTTTTCTTCAAGGGTTAGGTTCTAGTTTAGGTTTCATTTTTTTTTTTAATAAGTGTTGTCCAAGCACATAGGTCTCTAGGTTGCATAGGTATTTAGGTTTCCTAAGTCTAGGATAGTTGCATTTTTCATTTCAATAATGGTTGCATTCATGGTTTCTGGTTTCCTAACTCTCTTGCCCAAGGATAAAATTCACAGGTCATGTCTAGCAAGTAGACATCCAACAGTAGTCGCCAAAATTGTTACTCAAAAAATCACAACATACAAAAGGACAAACACCAATAGAAAAATATTGCATTTTTTAGGTGTCCAATTGATATTACCTTTCAGGTATTGTTGATTTACATTTCATTATTACATTGATTTTCAAATATTACCATTGTACTCTAAGTATTAATCATAGTCCAGAATTTCAATTTATGATTGATCAATTACATTGTACATTCAAACTGAATGTAATATACAAATGTCTTTTCATGTATCATATTAATTTAAAGATTACATTTGTAGAATGAAAAACATGAAATATATGGAGTAGGGATCCCATGCATTTCCTTGAGGTGTGATGGTAGTCAGCTGGTTGAGCAGTCAAGTCCTAGGTCCCCAAGTCTAGGTCTACATCTTCATAAGGTCTTTAGGGTTTTTATCTACATCTTCATGAGGTCTTTAGGGTTTCACCTGCATCATGAGAGAGAAAAATGGGTTAGATCCAGTTGGATCTAAGCAATGCACAAGACACAAACAACATACAATCAGCTCTTCTAAATGTTGCATATCTATTTGACAAAAATCAATGCAACAATGAAATATAGATAAACAATAAGGAAAATATAGTATTAAAGGGACTTGTTTTCTAAACATGAAACCTTTTACTATAGATGATCATCCTAATGTATGTCATTCTTGTTAAAATGAATGAAAGGGACTTAGCATTTCCATCTGAGAAACCTTTTTAAAAAATTGATCAACCTGTTAGGATAGTAAATACAAATGAATTCACCAACATTAATTCATAGATGAGTGTCATCCTAGATGACACCTAGCCACAAACATTAATGGATTTATTCTATCTATTGTCCTAACAAATTGATTGGTGATATATGTGCAAAAAGTGATCATGTGATTAAATGCAGGAAGCAAAAAGGAAATACAGTGGATGTCACAAGCTCGTGCTCAAACTTCACACAAGCCATTACATGCAAGAAAGATGGTTTACATTTCAAGGGGTTACTGCTCACATACATCAGAAGGACAAGATGCAGATAAATGAAAGCATTCAAAATATGCTACAGGAGGCACATGAGCAAAGAAATTTTTTTAATAAACTGGAGAAATGCAAAATTGAAAGAATTTGAAACTCACTAACTTCATGCAAATAAGAGAGTTTAAAAGATGTTGTTATAGTAAGTACATCTTCATGCATTCAACCAATAGTTAAAAGTTCATTTTTAAAGAGCAAGATTGAAAACCACATGCCTAATGATTGAGCATATTTTGTATGACGTAAGAAGATGCTATTATGTTTATTTAAAAGGTTGAAGTTGATGACATGTAACTGATTAAATATTTGATAATGTTAAGTTGAAGATGATGCAAGAAATTAAACCAGTTAATGGTTTGTATTGTCATTGATGTCAACTTTATATCATCTAAACAGTCATGTACATAATGCCAAAGACTTCAAAAAATCAATGGAACAGAGGTTATGCTTTCAGCAATGCATAAAAGTCCAGTAATCACTAAGTGACAGACAACACCGACGGAGTGCACACCATCGGTAAAGACAGAGATAAAGTCATAGTGATGCCCGACGAGCAGAAGATAGTGTTTCCCAATGAGAAAGATCTAATTCTTCCTAACGGATGGAGATCCTAAAGCTAACTGAAGTTACATCGATGGAACTGGCAGTTGTCACCGACGACGAACTGCAGAATTGACCGACAAAACAGAGAGATCAGAAAATGAAAAAATATCTAGCTGGTAGAGCTTAAGGATAGACTTAACTGATTGTTTTATTTGTTTTATTCTACCGCAGTTAAGTAATTGATTTATACAGTTGGCAAGAAGATAACTATGAGATAAATCAGGAGTTAAATCCGTAAATCAAATTGGCTGGATTATTTTTCACGCCAAGAATCAAGAATAAAAAATTAAGGAATATCATGTCTATATAAGAGACTAGAATAATTCATTTCCGCAAGAAATTAGATACATAGAAGGGTAGTGAATAGAAAGGAGATACTAAAGAGAAACTAGTGAAGGATAAACTTCATACAGTCCTGATCAATCAAGCTAAGGGAGAGCTAAAGAATTCTGCAGACACTGACAAACAATGAAGCACAACATCACAGAGCAGAAAGTGTGGAGCAAAAAGGAATTGAATTGATACATTGAATAGAGAGGTATAGTATGTAAATAGATCTAAAAATTTTCATTTCAAAGTTGCATTAGAAACAGGTCATTGTGTTTCAGTTTAACCATTGAAGCATTAAGTCTCTTAACAGAGCAGGACTTAACAGTCTTCTATAATTGAGGTATATCCTAATAGATTACCAAAAAGGTTGATTCATGATAGTAGCATTGGTCTTACCTAAGGCCTATTGATAGTCTAAGAAGGAGGCTGATTCAAGGATGGTAGTAAGATTAGCATAAAGCCTATTGACAATCTAAGAAGAAGGCTGATTCACGGATGGTAGTGCAGATGCCAGATACTAAGTGACAACCTATGTATAAAAATCCTCTAACAAGGTCAAACTTAATAGTGTGTTTGTAACCTTTAATAGGGTTGGCTCCTAACATGGCTCACTTCACAAGAGTGAAAATTTGGGGTACCGGTCCCAGTGGTTTTTTCCCTTAACAGGGTTTCCACATTAAAATCCATGTGTTATGTGTGTATGGTTTATTACTTTATTGTTTTATATTTCACATATGCATTTCTGGATTGATTGGTATACTGTGCATATTTACTGAGCATTGGTAAATAAGTTTTACTAATTATCAGTAATCAAGGAGAATAAGGACAGACAAGGTAAACTGACAGACAGATAATTATTTCAAAATATTTCAAGGCATGCATCTTGTAGGGACTTAATAATCTGAGGTGTATTGATTAGCTGATTAAAGTTTAAAGGATAAATTTTTGAGGCCACTGATTCACCCCCCCTCTCAGTTATTACTAACAATTGGTATCATAGGTTGTGTGCTTAGAAGGAAGGTTTCAAAACCTAAGTAAAATATCACAAGATGAATAGACGAGATGTGCCCAAGCTGAAAAAAGACAACTTTGCTTCATGGAAAAGCAGGATAAGACTCCACTTATCAGGTATTGGCAATGATATTACTCAATAATTAGATACTGAATATGTGTTTCCTATAGGACCATTGACAGTAGATCAATTGAGAGTGAAGCATGAGCATAACTGCATGGTTATAGAGCTTTCTTCCTCACTCTCTAATGTTGAATTTGAAGATGTCAAAGACTACAAAAATGCAAAAATAATGTGGGACAAACTAAAGCTTGTACATGGAGGTGATACAAATGTTCTGAGAGCCAAGGTAGAAATCCTTAGAGGAAAGTTTGATGATCTCAGAATGAAAGAAGGTGAAAATATCACATAGTACAACACAAGAGTAAAAGAAGTAGTCAAAGCTATACGAGGTGTTGGAGGTACACTTGAAGAGGAGACTGTGTAAGTAAAATCTTAAGAACCTTATTGCCTATATATGCTATTAGAGTCTCTGCTATTCAAGAAATGAGAGCAGTAGAAAACAATACAGTCACTCTTGATATCCTAATTGGTAGACTGATTTCATTTAAGATGAATTACTTTGATAATAGTGTCTTACCAAGTTTAGAGTCTGCATTTAAGTCTTCTATGAGAATAAGTAAATATGGTCAGAGACACTCATCTAGAAGAGACAATGAAAGAAAAAGTGAAGAAGAAGATATAGATGAAATAGAAGCACTCATGGTGAGAAGAATGCAAAGAGGCAAAGGTAAATACAAAGGAAAGTTACCACTTGTATGTTTTAATTGTAAAGAGATTGGACACTTTGCTGCAAGATGTCCTAACAAAAGAAAAGATGACAAAAGTGATAGCAGATCTTTTTAGAAGAAATCTAACAGAGGTGATAACAAAGATTACAGAGGTTACCAATGATCAGAAAGAAATGATACCTGAGATTACAAGGATAAAGGCAAAAAGGCTAGCTATCTAGTTGCTTGCAAAGATGAAGATACTGACACCGAACCAGATGACGACATTGAGATAGTATTTGTAGCTGTAAAGGATGATTCGGATGAAGATGAAAGGTATGAAGAAATTGCACTCATATCTAAGATTAGTAAGAATGATATTTGGATTATAGATAGTGGCTGCACTCACCATATGACCGGTGACAAAGAAAAGTTTAATACTTTTGAATACTATAATGGTGGTACAGTAAGAATGGGAAATGATACACCTTGTCAAATTGAAGGTAAAGGAACAGTAATGTTGAACAACCTGATTAAATGTGAAAATTATTATTGGGTAAAAGGATTGAATTATAATCTATTGAGTGTTCCTTAGCTGAATAATTTAGGTCACAGAGTAGCATTTGAGAACAAGAAGGCAAAGATCTTCAATGAATCAAGAAAAATGATCGGTACCGGCGAATAGACCAAAGGTAACTTATTCTATCTGAATGACACTAATCCCACTTGCCTGATGAATAGGAATGAAGACATATAGTTGTGGCACAAAAGATTGTGTCATGTAAATTTTGATAACATGATGAAAATAAGCAGGAAAAGAAGTGTAAGAGGCTTACCGACGATGACAAAGCCAGACAACATCATGTGCAAAAATTGTCAAAAAGGTAAAATGACAAAGTCTAGTTTTAAAATTAAAACCCGTACATTTGATGAAATTCTAGAATTAGTCCATACTAATTTATGTGGACCTATGAGGAAAAAGAGCTATTATGGAGATATATATTTTATTCTCTTTGTTGATGATTATTCTAGAATGATGATAGTCATGTTTCTAAAAGAAAAATCTGAAGCATTCAAGATGTTTAAATGGTACAAGGCTATGGTAGAAAAATAAAGTGGTAAGGATCTAAAAATTTTAAGATCAGATAGAGGAGGAGAATTTATATTAGATGAATTCACTAATTTCTGTAATGAGCATGGTATAAAAAGACAAGTTTCTGCACCAAAAACACCACAACATAATGGGATTGCTGACAGAGGAAATAGATCAATAATTGATTGTGCAAGAACACTGATGATAGAGAAGGACATCACCTAGATCTTCTGGAGGGAATCTGTTAGCACTGCTGTCTATACACTTAACAAAGTAGAATTGAAAAAGGACTCAAAGAAGACTCCTTATGAGCTATGGTATGGTAAAACACCCAATGTAAGTTACTTCAAAATATTTGGTAGTCAATAGTATGTCTTAAAAGATAATAGAAATGGAAAGCTTGATGCCAAAAGTGATGAAGGTATTTTTTTGGGGTATTATACCAAGAGCAAAGATTTTAAATGTCTAATCAAGGCTTCTAACAAAATAGTTGAAAGTGCAAATGTGAAGATTGATGAATTTGTAGAAAAGAATGAACTGGAAAGCACAAAAGAACCATAGGACTACAACAAGTTTGTATACTATGAAGAACCCATAACTCTACCTTAGCAACAGTGCTTAAATCCAGAACAATAGAATGTTGCAACCGACGGTCAGAATGTTGTTACCGACGGTCAGGATAATGATCAAAATGATGTGCAAGGTAATGAAGATCAAACAGATACACAAAGAGCTATACCTGTACTTGCAAGATATGTAAGAAGGAACCATCTAGAGGAACAGATCATAGGAGAGAAGAAAGCTGGTACAAGAACAAGAAGTAAGTCTTTAAACTCAAATTGCTTAATTTGTGAGTTTGAGCCAAAATTTGTCAATACTGCACTAGATAATGAAGAATGGATAAGTGATATGAATGATGAGATTGAACAGATTGAGAAGAACAAGACATGGTCACTTGTGCCAAGACCAGATGAGAAGAATGTCATCGGTACAAAATGGATACTCAAGAACAAACTAAACGACAATGGAGAAGTCACAAGGAACAAATCAAGACTAGTATGCACAAGAGGAAGGTATAGACTATGGAGAAACCTTTGCACCCATTACTAGGCTATAAGGAGTCAGAATTCTACTTTCTTATGCTGCATACAAAGGATTCAAAGTATATCAAATGGATGTCAAGTCAGCATTCCTAAACTAAATACTTGAAGAAGAGGTATACATTGAGCAACCAGAAGGGTTTGTGGATCCAGACAAGAGGAACATGGTATGTAGACTTTACAAAGCCTTGTATGGATTGAAAAAAGCTCCCAGAGCCTGGTATGAACAAATTCATTCCTATCTAATAAGTATTGGATTCATGAGGACTAGTGAAAACAGTAATCTTTATTTGAAAGAAGATACTAATGCTAACACTTTGATTGCTTAAATATTTGTTGATGACATCATATTTGGAGGCAATGATATGCTATGCAAATCATTTGCTGATGAGATGAGAAAAGAGTTTGAGATGTCTATGTTTGGAGAGATCAATTTTTTCCTTGGTCTATAGATCATTCAACAAAGTGAAGGTATTTTCATTACACAGTCCAAATACATCCAAGAAGTCCTGAAAATATTCAAGATGGAAGATTCCAAACCTATTGGAACACCGATGGCTACTTGATGAAAATTAACTAAGGAAGACAAGACAACAGAGGTAAATCAAACTCTGTACAGATCAATGATAGGAAAACTCATGTATGTTGTACACACTAGACCAGATATTGCACATGCAATAGGAATTGTTGCTAGATTTTCTGCTAACCCCAGGGAATCACATATAACTGCTGTGAAAAGAATTCTAAGATATCTGAAGAATATTGAGGAATTTGACTTATGGTATAGAAGAGAAGACAAATTTGAACTAAAAGTGTTTACCAATGCTGATTGGGCTAGAAATCTTGATGACCGGAAGAGCACAACTGGAGGAGCATTCTTTATGGGTGACAGACTTGTCACATGGATTAGCAAGAAGCAAGGATGCATCTCTCAGTCTATTGTAGAAGCAGAATATGTTGCTGCTGCTGCAAGCTACTCAAATATTGCATGGACCAAACAGTTACTGGAAGGTATGCATATGAAGATCACAGAACCAATGATTATCTATTGTGATAACACTAGTGCAATAAACATTTCCAAGAATCTAGTCATGCATGCAAAGACTAAACACATTGCCATCAAGTATCATTATTTAAGAGAACAAGTTCAGAAAAAAGTGGTGATACTTGAATATGTTCAATCAAAAGAACAATTGGCTGATATCTTCACCAAGCCACTTCCCAAGGATACATTTGAATACTTGAGAAAAAGACTAGGGGTCAAACCCATGTCTACCAGTCAGTAAAAAGACTGAAGGCTGCATTAGCCTATTTATATTATCAGAATATCATTCTTGTTGATGCAAGAAGAAGATGAACTTCAAAGTTACATCTATATACAGAAAGGTATATATCAGAACTGAGCACCAGAGCATATTGTTATATTGATGATCGATAAGGGAAATTCAAGGAATATATTATGGATAGAAGAAAATTGTTTAACATGAATATCAGATATTTGTAAAATATTTGTTTGGATTATTGTCAAAGGGAGAGAATGTATCCATATTATCATTAGAAACTATTCATTATCAGCTTACTCCAAATAGGGAGAGAATTTGTATAAAAGTTGCAAATAAAAGACATCGACATCAAAGAAGAAGAACAGTCAAAAGAGAGAAATTGACACAAACAAAGGACACAACACATCAGAAGAAGAAACACAGAAAGCTACAAGAATCAGATCTAAGCTAACACAAAGCTTACCGATGGTCAGACATTTTTATCAGTTATCAAAACAAACTGTTTGGTAATTTGATGAATCTCAACAATTGTATTTCATATTAGAAATAGTATAGTGTGATAATATAGTATGTTGCCATCAATGCCAAAGGGAGAGAATGATGACATGTAACTGATTGAATGTTTGATAATGTTAAGTTGAAGATGATGCAAGATATTAAACCAGTTAATGGTTTGTATTTTAATTGATGTCAACTTGATATCATCTGAACGGTCATGTACGTAATGCCAAAGACTTGAAAAAATCAATAGAATAGAGGTTATGCTTTCAACAATGCATAAAATTCAAGTATTCACTAAGTGACAGACAACACCGATGGAGTGCACACCATCGGTAAAGACAAAGATAAAGTCATAGTGATGCCCGACGAGAAGAAGAAATTTTTTCTCGATGAGCAAGATCCAATTATGACCGATGGATGGAGATCCCAAAGCTAAATGAATTTACACTGACAGAACTAGCAGTTGTCACCGACAATGAACTACAAAATTGACTGATAGAACAGAGAGATTAGAAAATGACAAAATATCTAGCTGGCAGAGCTTAAGGATAGAATTAATTGATTTTTTTATTTGTTTTATTCGACCACAGTTAAGAAATTGATTTATACAGTTGGCAAGAAGATAACTAAGAGATAAATCAAGAGTTAAAGCTGTAAATAAAATTGGCTGAATTGTTTTTCATGCCAAGAATCAAGAATCAAGAATCAAGAATCAAGAATTGAGGACTATCATGTCTATATAAGAGACTAGTATAATTCATTTCCACAAGCAATTAGATACACGAAAGGGGAGTGTATAGAAAGGAGATGCTGAAGAAAAACTAGTGAAGGATAAAATTCATACAGTCTTGATCAATCAAGCTAAGGGAGAGCTAAAGAATTATGTAGACACTGACAAACAGTGAAGCACATCACAGAGTAGAAAGTGTGGAGCAAAAAGGAATTGAATTGATACATTGATCAGAGAGGTATTGTACATAAATAGATCTGAAAATCTGCAATTCAAAGCTGCATTAGAAACAGGTCATTATGTTTCAGTTTAACCATTGAAACATTAAGTCTCTTAACAGAGTAGCACTTAACAGTCTTCTATAATTGAGGTATATCCTAACAGATTACCAAAAAGGTTGATTCATGATAGTAGCATTGGTCTTACCTAAAGCCTATTGATAGTCTAAGAAGGAGGCTGATTCAAGGATGATAGTAAGATTAGCATAAAGCCTATTGACAGTCTAAGAAGAAGGCTGATTCAAGGATGGTAGCACAAATGCCAGATACTAAGTGACAACCTATGTATAAAAATCCTCTAACAAGGTCACACTTAATAGTGTGTTTGTAACCTTTAACAGGGTTGGCTCCTAACAGGGCTCACTTCAGAAGAGTGAAAATTTGGGGTATCGGTCCTAGTGGTTTTTTCCGTTAACAGGGTTTCCATGTTAAAATCCATGTGTTATGTGTGTATGGTTTATTACTTTATTGTTTTACATTTTACATATGCATTTCTGGATTGATTGGTATACTCTGCATATTTACTGAGCATTGGTAAATAAGTTTTACTGCTTATCGGTAATCAAGGAGAATAAGGACAGACAAGGTAAACCGACAGACAGTTAATTATTTCAAAGTATTTCAAGACATGCATCTTGTAGGGACTTGATAATCTGAGGTGTATTGATTGGTGGATTAAAGTTTAAAGGATAAATTTTTGAGGCCACTGATTCATCCCCCCTCTTAGTTATTACTAATAGAAGTTGCAAAGTGAAATATGCATAACAAGAAATGTGAAAGCTGCAAGTATAGGACAAAGATCAACAATCTCAATATCAGCATGGGTTTACATTCATAATGGTGAAACATACACAGAAGGCAAACATTGTGGACAAAATATCATGGGTTATCCAAAAAGTTTCCCAGATGCTGTTATAGTTCATGTGTCTAAAAGAGTACATCTTCATGCCTTTCGACAAAGTGTCAAGAAAATATCTTTATGTAGAGTGTTTAAACAAGTACATCTTATACTGCTGTTTTAAGAAATAATGTTCATTCATGGTAAAATGCTGGCTGTATTCAAATATACTATACATCTATGATAGCAATGCAGGGTATACGATTTTCACTATAATGGGACATACATACCAGTTAGGGTTTTCTTTTTTATGAGTAAAACCCATGGGATTCACGAGCCCATACTCAAACCCCATGGGTTTTATTTCTCATTTACATTTTAAAAAAGAGAACAATGTGTTTTCTGCATTGAATAAAATATCATTTTCAACATATTGTGTTTCCATTTTAAAATATGCTCATGCTATTTTCAGTAAAACTGTGAACTGAATGTGTGTTTTTAAACATTATAAAGCATATTGGAAAGGAAAAATATTGTATATATTTTTTCAGATAGTGGATGTTCGGCTCAAACAGGGAAGCATATTTTATGCTTACTACAATGTTTTGTTTGAAGAGAACAAAAAGAATGCTTTTAAAAAATTAAAAAAAAATAGTCATGAAGCCCGTGTTTCAGACAAGCATCAAGACAAACAGCTAAGTGCATCTTCAAAAGCCATGTGGGTATTCCAAAAATGACAGCAAGACAACAGTCGACAACAAAGCTTAACATCAAATAATGCTATATTGATGGAGTCAACAACAGAAATGAAGCAAAAGAAATCCCATTATTATTGGCCTCAATGACATTTCTATATTTCACATTAAAACTGCAATGAACAAAAAGAGAGAGACACTTATCTGGAGAAAGCCAAGTGTCACGACAAAGACAAGTAGTGGTGGCCGCAAACAAGGAGTTTTCCTTTCCAAAACTTCATTCATGTACTGCAAGTTCAAGGCTGAGTTTCATGGGTGACTCGGCACCATGGCTTCATTCATTCAAACCTCGTGATGGTGGTCAAACATCAACTCCAAAATCCCAAGTTACAAGCATAAATGCAACACCATTTTTCATGGCTTTGAAACACTTCACCTCCAATTTTTTCCAGCATTCATCAAGCTAAAGTTGACTCATCGTTAAAAGATGAGTTTGAGCTAAACAGAAGAAAAAAATCCACGGTATTTTCAAAGAGGAGAAACAACAAAAGATGCCATGTGTTATGGTGAATTAAAAACTATATCTCTCTTCCTCATAAATCTCATAAATCTTGAGCTTCTTCACAGAATGGAGGCAGATACAGTGCATAGAAACATGGTTCCAGATTGCAACATGGCGGTGCCACAATGAAGAAAACCTAAATGAAAATGAGCAGATAAACAATATGCACTGTGTTTTACCCAAGTCTGAAGTCCACTGACAAAAGAAGTAAATGTTATGACACTTTCCAGTCTATCAACATTCCCTTCAAATTGCCACGATGGTACTATTGGTGCCACGAAGTATAACAACTATCCTTGGGAGATGGCCATGTTGACAGAAAACTTTGGTGATCAAACAAACTGCAATTACATCAACTACCTTAGTATAGTGTCGACAGAGTTAGGATTTGCTATGATGCCGAGTTGCTAGGGGTTGTATCCCTTTTGAGTTATGTATTCAAGTTTTTTTATGATTTTAGAATTCGAATGTCATGTATTCAAATAAAGTTGATTGAGTTTATAATGATATATGTTTTATTTGTTAACTTTAGGAAGGGGAGCTAGTCTTAAGGTTAGATTTAGAGCATTTTGTGAAGCTATTTGGCTTAGTGTAGTTTTCTATTATGGAGGGTTGTTTTGGGGGGAAATATTTTTCAAAATAAGCCATGTTGGCTATATAGTAGTTCTTTTGCTTCATGTTTAGGGGGGAAAAGATTGTGAAGAGAAGAGCTTTAGTGAATATCTTATTCATATAGCTATTTGTTTATGATTTTGTATCCATTGTTATTTCATGATTGTGATTTCAATTTTGTGCAAGAGGATGCTTGTATTCCTTGCCGTTATTCTAAAATTCATACATGTAACTACATACAGATTTTGAGAAGAATATAGTTGCCCCACTTTTTCATACATCTTGTTTTGATCATTTATTCAAATTCTTTTCAATTTTTTGCATTCAAGTGTAATTCATCTGCAGTATGGATTAGTGGATTGTATCATTCCTATTCTAGATTCTAGAATATAAACCTATTGCAGAATATGCATGTTGTTAATAGTAAGATTACTACTTGTGGTTAAACACTAGTTGTGACCTTCAAATTAGCCTATGTATTGGATAGTGAATGATAGTGCAGAGATCACTAGGGTATGTTAGGTGGATGTCAATTTGAGGCTTTGAGAAATCTGAATCAATTTGGTGTATCACCTTTTTCTAATTTTTGTTCATGCAATTTTAGTTAGAATTTCTCTCTTTCCTTCCCAAAATCAGGAGAAGATAGTATAAAGTTGATACCCAAATTCAATAGGAACCGGCCTAGAATCTAGAGACTCCTTCTCAGACATAGTCTACCCACAACTAGAGAAGGTTTCCATTGTTAGGATAGAGTTGTTGTGTAACCCTAATTCCTGAGTTAGGGTGCAAATTCTAAACCTCAACAATATATATATATATATATATATATATATATATATATATATATATATATATG
>MU223320.1:1553927-1574909 GCA_018584345.1 Thuja plicata | reverse complement strand
TTGACTTCCTTAAGGTCCACTTTCTCAAGCCACCCTCTTACACCCTTCCCTTGCTTCTTTAAGGCTTTCATTAATGCCTTATTAATAAAGATGCCTTAAGCCTATGTCTCCTCCATGCCTTATTAATGCCTTAGGCATTAATGGTTCTTACACCTCCATTAATGAGTCTCTCAACTCATTAATTCACCTTGTCCCCCCCTCTCTCTCATTCTTCTATAAATAAAAGCCATTTTTGAGAGTAAATAAGCCTTCATCTTAGATTAAAAATGCATTGTTACGCTATTGAATTAATACTAGACTAATATTTCACTTCATATTGCATGCCTTTTCATTGTTATTACTTTCATGCTTAGAGTTAGAATGCATGTTTTCTCATATTTTTTTAGCTTGTTTATAATCTAAAATCCTTCATACTAGGTCGTATATGTCACTGATTCTAGCATAAACTGAGGGCTTTTATGTTACTAATCACACTCTTCCCAGTTAGCAGGCAATAGGTCGATATTAGGTGGTTTTACATGCTTGTTTAACCATTTTGAACTAATGCAATGACTTATTGATGTGTTGTGTCTCTCTTATCAGGTACCCAAATACACATGCACATTTCTGGCGCCCACCGTGGGGCAAGATTTCCAACTTGGCCTCATTTTCTAACACTTTTTTGCCAATTTGCATGCTTAGGATTCGGTCACAGGATCATTTTTAATCATTCAGGATCGCATCCCGGATACGCCATCGCACCGCATAAAAGTTAGATCACTTTCAAGATTTCCTAGGTCGTTTCTGGTTTAGGCTCGCATCTGGTTAGCAAGGGATCGCATTCGGTGTAAAAGCTCACATATAGGATACTGTGTCATATTTAGTACAAATTCAGGCTCGCATCTAGTTAAAAAGATTGTGCATTCAGTTTACCTAATCCTAACATTTTGACAAAGTGGTGTTTGTGGTATTTTAGAGCTTAACAAGTGTTTGCAGGTTATATTTGGAGTTTTTAATGGAGTTAAAATAAATAAATACTAACTCGGTTTTATAGGTTTCCACCCCCCCCCCCATCTTGACCTCTATTTACTTGTTTTTAGAATTTAAAACACATATTCCAATTTGTCACTAAACTGACTAGAGGATTATGCTCTTTTCCTTTTAAGGAAAATCATAAACTCATACATCAGTTTATGGATTGAACAGAATTTGGGGTAAATGAACAAGCAAACAAAACACTTAATTCCTTTTGGATAGTAACTGAACAAAACAAAGCACTAAATATGTGGGATTAAAGAACAAGTTCAATCGCTTAATTCTTTTTGGATCAGAAATTGAACAACACAAATCATTAAATCATTGTGGTTAATTGAATAAGACAAACTTTCCCTTTCAAGCATCCTATTTTCTTTAAAATAGGAACAACTAAATCAAGCTCAACATAGCTTGAGGGAATGAACTTTGTTTTAAGTTCTTTGGGAGAAAATGACTTAGATTAGGAGAGTATGCTCTTCTTCCTCGAAAGAATAAAAAATCCAGACATCCAAAGCTCACCAATCCTGGTTACATACATTTAAGTAGTAGAGGGCCTACCGGTTGAGGAAAAAATCTCCTGGGAATGACCCAAGTGAGGACAAGTCTTACGCCGACCCTTCCAACTCACTATAAATAGTTGTTTCCTTGTAGGCTAAAGCCTCAAAAGATAGAACTAATTTTTTTCTTGGAATTACGACATCATTCCTTGAACATATCTGGGTATATGTAGAGCAGAGCCGCTTGAATCTTGCTTGTGAGACTACATATATTCAGGTACTCATAGGGCTATACGCTTGAATTTTTCCTTGTGCAATTCTATGGGGGACAGTTTTGAATGGATTGCCCAATAATCTACAACAACTTCAACTGAAACAATTCCCAATTCATCTCCAAAAGGGTGATAATCTTTGTGCAAGGCAAAAAGTAATTGCCCCAAGACACTTGTCATATTGTGCCCTCACTTGCGTTTGGATTCGGCTAATACAGTATCATGACTGGAGCTATTGTGTGCTTGGTGATGGATATATTCTGATTAGCATTTGAGTGTGTACCTAAGTCAACGAGCAAAGATTTTCATCCTCCACCTAGAAAATATGACAAAATGTGTGTTTGTTTCACCCTCTTAACAATGCAAAACTATTTGACGTGTCCATAAGATCATTAAAAAGATAAGCTCCTTAAAACAATCAACAAATTTCAAACCCTGGAGTACAAGTGTTTTTCACACCTTACGACACCTCTTGATGAAATCTAGAAACAAGCAACTTCACGCAACTCGAAAATGAATTTTTCAAAATTGACCCAAACTGACAAAGACATCATAAGATCGTATCCTATTTTTCCTGAGTCGCATTCAGTGTTTAGGATCGCATTTGGTATTTAGGATCGTATTTGGTCAGCAAGAAGTCATATCCAGATTCTAAGATCGTATCTGGTGCCATCAGAGGCTCGCATCTAGGGGCTCGCATTCAGGACAGTGGGAATTTATAGAAGTTTTTCTTAGGAAGTCTCAATTGATTAGGATACCCTTTTTTTCTCTTTAGCTGGATCTTGTTGTCTCTTTTAGTCTCCCTGTTGTTATTTTCAAAACACTTTCGAAACATCTACCTTGCATGCTTATTCAGTCTTTCACGATCGGTTCAATACGTGTGGTCTACCCATTTTCTATCAACAACTTGGTTCCCAGCTCACTATCAAGGCATTCTAACCCTCTAACGCTGGAATCATTTACATCCACCAACAACAAACAATTACTTTTACCTAGACACGCCCACTTGAACGATCTGGAATCCTTACTTGCACTATTGGGAAATGTTAACAAAGTTAAGAAACAAACTTCATGGTTAACACAAGACGCAACCAGTACACAACTAAAGGATCAAAAGTGCCTCCTAAAACACCACACTTTCAAGGAGAAACTTCTCGCAGTTCCCTTGATCTAGATTCCCCTCAAATGGATAGCAACACTAACGAATGGAATAAGGCTTTTGAGGGTTACAATGATGGAAAAAAAGCACAATTCGAAGGCACAGAAGATGAAGAAAGACCCAAGTTTGAACATAATCCATTTGGATCAGACAGTGATGAAGAGATCCCTGAAGACAAATACGAGAAACTCAAACAAAGTAAACGGATCCACAAGCTATTGGAACAGATAATTGGTGATGATAAAGAAAAGTACTTCCTCTATCTAGCATCCACAGGTGTCAAGTTACCCAAAGATTATAATGTGGAAAATCTCAAGGAAAAAGAGGTACCAAACCCGATATCTATTCTCACCAAACAGCTCAATCTAATGCAAACAGAGCTCACCAACCTCAAACAAGAGAAGGAGAAACCCAAGACAAAATACTCTTTGAATGTCATTTGTCCATTTCCTTTCGACAAGAGTATCACTATGGTCCCATTTCCTCCTAATGTGGCAAGGCCAAAGTATGAAAAGTACATGGGAGAAACTGATCCACATGACCATGTAAGGGACTTCTGTGCTCTAAGCATTGAGTACATGCACGAACCCACATACCTCATGCAACTATTCCCAGGAAGTCTAGGAGGTAATGCCATGGAATGGTTCTCAAAATTAAACCCTAAGGTCAAGGAATTCAAGGAGTTGATGCAATGGTTCATTCAACATTACTCCTACAACATCCAACATGATGTAACTATGATGGATCTATGTAACATCAAACAACAAACTGGAGAATCATTCACACACTTCCTACAGAGATGTAGGAAGATTTTTGCATGATATTCAAGGGTCATTCCCGAAATAGAGAAGATGGAAATCATTGTTAATAATCTAGTGCCTAAATTGAGCTATGCTCTACAAGTGCAAGATTCTCCTAGCTTCGATAGGATGATTAAAAATGTCCTCTGTATTGAGGAAGTCATGGTCAAAAAGGGAGAGATCACCCTTCAAAATGAAAACAAAGGCAGTAACTCCAACTCCAAGCCTAAATGGTGGAAGCAAAACAAAAATGTTGTTAATGACGGAGTAGTTGATGCCTCTAACATTAATTCTAAACCCAAAGCATTCAATCTAACCAATGGCATGCAAGCAAGCAAAGAGGCTAAAGTAACATCTCTCATTCCCAAAATGAACAATGATAACAACAAAGAACGATCCTGGACTTCAAAACCCCAAAGAACATTTACTCCTTTGGGGGAGACTCTTGAGACCATCTTAAAAACATTGGTGGATAACAAAGTTCTTACAATTCTTGATTCTAAACCATGGGAACCAATGGTCAAACCCAGATGGTGGGATGATAACTCCTATTGTGTCTTCCACAAAAATAAGGGACACAAGACTAATAATTGTCTCAAACTTAAACATGTCATCCAAGACCTCATCGAAGGAGGTAAGATCAAAGTAGATGGACATACTACCAATGAGGATCATACAGTATTCAACAAACCTTTTCCTAATTACAATCAAGGAGAAACATCCAAAGGGAAGGGTAATGAGATAAACTACACCTATTCCAAAAGTGACAATGTGATTAATATGCTCATTATTAAAACTGAATCCATCAATGTGATCACAATTAAAGGTACCTCATCTTCCTCAAATGCTATAACATGGAGCCAAGAACAGGTTACAATCAAAGGACCTTCAAAACTGACATCAACATCAAAGGTTCCTATTATAATATTCCTAAACCAGCAACAAAACATGTGGTCACTATCCCCGAAGCAAAATATGACTTGGTAGACCAATTGCAATGAACCGCTACAAAGATTTCCATCTTTGAGTTGCTCAAGATATCCACGGTACATAGAGAAATCCTAGAACAATCCCTACACACTGCTAATGTTCCAAAAGATATTGATATAGACAAGTTTCAAGTGATGGTCAATCACATTTTAGCACCACACTACCTCTCCTTTTCTGAAGAGGATGACAAGTCATTGACCCATCCACACAATCAACCCCTCCATATCGATGTCCTTATTCATAAATCCCATGTTAGATGTGTATTGATAGATGGAGGCACATGATTGAATATTTGTATACTGGGTCTCGTTAGGAGACTAGGTCTCTCAGAACAAACAATTGACACTAGAAACAAGATAACCATCAAAGCTTATGCTGAGGAAGAGAGATCCTCCAGAGGTCTTATTGCTCTACCTATCAGAGTCAGACCAATTGAGAGGAACGTCATATGTCAAGTTTTGGATTTACCATTGGCCTACAATATTCTACTAGGGAGACCATGGATTCACGAAATGCAAGCTGTACTGTCCACTTACCACCAATGCATAAAGTTCCCAAATAATGGGATAGAAGTGATGATTCCTGTAGATGCCAACTACACTTGCAACAATATTAAAGTAGGTAGCATGATCCCACACAACAAAGAGGCTATGGATGTTTTTGCTCCTGAAACAACCAAGGACATGGTTATGAAGAGTTTTAGAAAAACTTTGAAACTCGAAGAAATAGGTATGGGAGAGTACAAGCTGGACCTGACTCCTTCACTGATAGACCTTCTGGTGTCACCGAGATCCTATGGAAAACTGTCATCAACATTCATGCCTCTAGAATTCAAAGAGCCAGAAATACATAAGGCAACTAGCATGATAAAGGCATCCACATCTTCTTCAGATAACACAGAAGAACAGACAGTCTTGAACTGGCTTTACAAAGGAGAACTAGTGGAATTTGAGGTCAAACATGTGAAGATATCCCCTGAATAGTATGGAAAGGGATATGATTTTCTCACACAAATAGGTTACAAAGGAAAGGGACCTCTAAATGACACAGGATGAGGGATCATTGAACCTATACCCACGGAGTTCTGCCTCAACAGAGATAAAACATGATTGGGTTTTAATACTCAATCCAACAAACCTACTTCAAAAGAGAGTCCGTCTTCTGAAACAGGGAGTGATAAAACAGATGAGAAAATATTGGAACCATGGCCTTATGAGAGATTACTACATATTGGTACAGAGAATCCTAAATATCAAGGAGAACACTATGTACCCAGCTTTAAGGTACCACAAGATCTTCACACTCCTTTGCTAGCACAACCTCCCATTCAAGAGGTAGGAGACACCATAGCAACAATCACTCAAGAGATACTCTGGCCACAAAATCTACATCCTAACTGGGGGCAATTGGTCACAATTTCACATGTCCTTGATCTACCTCACTTTGATCTACAAGTAGCTAACCAAGTCCATCAAATAAACATTGCTGAATATTTAAACAGATTTGATGATGATGTCACATAATCTCATGAATATGAGTGGGATCAGCTATCTATTTCCTCTGAAGATATTGGAATAGATACAATTCACATGTTTGCAGCTTCCTCATCTCCTAGTAAATGACCAAAAACTTCTTTCAATGATATTGATCCTCCTGAAGCAGAAGAAGAGTTCCTTCCCCTGATCATTGATGGAGACACTGGTGAATACATAATTCTACGAGAATTTTATAGGCTACAAGAAAGAAGCCTCCTTTTACAGAGGGATGATGATGAGATTTCTACTGATGACTCGCTAGAGTTTGATCCATATATGACTGACAATGACCCTTTTAATGACGATCTTACTCTTATTGATCTAAATATTGAAGAAATTAACTTAACAGATCATGTCATGTCGGTTAATGGTCTTGATGCTAACACGATGCTGTCCTTCCCAGAATTTGACTCCCTAAAATTGATACTTCCAGACCTAATTAATTGGACTAAAATAGATCCGATTCCTATTCTCGACTTTCCCAATGACCACTCCCTAGCTTGTTATCTCAATTCTTGTGAACCATACCCTTCTTCCACCAATGCAAGGAGTGAGAACATGTCACAGGAGGATATCAAGTTTCTTAGTCACAAACTAAAAAATAAAAAGAAAAAGCAGACTGATGGTGGAAACCACTCTGTGGCAGTATCAAATCCCAAAATAGTAAAGAAAAAAGATGTATCCAAAGGTGAAAACCTCTCAGAGGCACCAAAGGATGAGACTCTTGATATCCTCCCTAAACACTTTTAGGAGAGATCTTTGGTATTGATTGAACCAACATAGCCAGTAAACTTGGGCACTGTTGAAAATCCTCAAATAGTTCATCTAGCACAATCTTTATCAGAAGAAGAGAAGGTACAGTTCACAGAGTTCCTAAAGGAGAAGAAAATCAACTTTTCATGGTCCTACACTGATATGCCAGGGCTAGATCCTAATCTCATCATGCACCACTTATCTATAGCTCCTGGGATCAAGCCCGTGAAACAAAAACTTAGAAAGATGCATCCTCATGTTGCATTATTGGTGAAAGCAGAATTAGAAAAGTTGTTGAAAGCTAGATTTATTCAAGCCATTGCCTATGCAGCATGGATCTCTAATGTGGTCCCCATTTCTAAATCTGATAAATCTATTATAATTTGTATGGACTTTAGAGACCTCAACAAAGCATGTCCGAAAGATGACTTCCCTCTACCAAACATTGACATGATCATATATCTTATAGCAGGCTTTCAGATGTATTCATTAATGGATGGATTTTCGGGCTATAACCAAATCAAGATTTCCCCTGAGGATCAAGAGAAAACTGCATTCACATGTGCATGGGGCACATTTTTCTGGAACGTCATGCCATTTGGGTTAAAGAATGCCGGTGCAACATATCAAAGAGCTATGACAACAATATTCCATGACATGATGCACAAGAACATGGAGGACTATGTCGATGACACACTGGCTAAATCTAAGGAGAGAGGTACTCACATTGCTGACCTAAGAAAGATATTGGATTGAATGGAACAGTTCCAACTCAGACTCAACCCGAAGAAATGTGCCTTTGGGGTCCAATCAGGAAAGCTCCTAGGATTCATAGTATCCGCAAAGGGAATCGAGGTAGATCCTGCAAAAGTAAAAGCAATTCTAGAGATGAATCCTCCACGTAACATCAGTCAAATGAGGATGCTACAAGGGAGAATCCAGTCTATCAGGAGATTCATGTCCCAACTTTTAGATAAGGAACAACCCTTTACTAAGCTACTACATAAAGGGGTTACATTCAAATGGGATGAACACTGTGAAGTAAACTTTAGAGAATTGAAGGGGTACCTGGCTACTCCACCTATTCTTATGGCACCTATTCATGGAAAACCTTTGCTCCTATACATTTCAGCTACAGTTACATCCCTAGGAGTATTACTAGTGCAAGAAGATGAAACAAAGAAAGAACAAGCTATTTACTATATTAGTAGAACACTAGTCACTTATGATCTCAATTATAGCATTATTGAAAAAGCATGCTTAGCAATCGTCTTCGCATCACAAAAATTGAGACACTACATGCTCTCTCATATAGTAAAAATTGCTAAGATCAATCCTTTAAAGTATCTTTTGAGCAGAACAACATTAACAGGATGTTTGGCAAAATGGGTCCTGATTCTAAGTGAGTTTGACATTGAATATGTAGAATGGAGAGCTATCAAAGGACAGGTACTTGTAGATCAATTAGTTGATTCACCACTCTAGGATGATGAACCTCTACTAATTGAATTCCCTGATGAAACAATCATGCATCTCACAGAACATCCATGGAAGATGTACTTTGATGGTTCATTCACTCAACAAGGATCTGGAGTAGGGGTCCTCTTCATAACTCCACAAGGGTACAAGATTCCCAAATCTTACAAATTGATGTTTCCATGCACCAACAATATCTCAGAGTATGAAGCATTGGTTAATGGCCTCAAGCTAGCTATGGAATGGAAGATCATTAAGTTACACGTGTATGGTGACTCCCAACTAATTATCAATCAAGTCAATGGGGAGTATCAAACAAAAGATGAAAAGTTGATGCCCTACAAGCAACTAGTTGATGATCTGAAGAAGTACTTTGTCTTCATGACCTTCCAGCAGATACCAAGATTAGAGAACAAGGCTACAGATGCTATGGCTACCTTGGCATCCATGTTACAACTAGAGGAACATCAATTCCGCTATGACTTCTTGGTGGAAGAAATATCCTATCCTACCTTTGATACCCCTGAATACCAGGTAATATGTTCCTTGACTGCCCTAGATCAATCTCAGTATGCTAGTATCATTTCTTACCTTTCTGACCAAACCATTCCCGCCAATCTATCCAAAAATGAGAAAATATCCCTGATTAGGATAGCATCGCGTTACATCCTCATAACTAACAACCGATATCAACGCAGTCTCGACGGTACACTTCTTCGATGTTTAGAACTCGAAGAGTCTGATCTAGCATTAAAATATGTCCATGAAGGCGTATGTGGATCACACTCAAATGACTTTTCATTAGCCAAGAAACTTCTCAGAGTAGGCTATTATATGCCTACCATGGAGAAAGATGCTATTCATTTTTCAAAAGCATGTCTTAAATGCCAGACACATGGAAACCTTATTCATGCTCCTGCCAGAGAACTTATACCTTTCATAACACATTGGCCATTTCAACAATGGGCCTTTGACTTGGTTGGACAAATATATCCCAACTCCTCAAATGGACACAAGTTTATCATTATAGCCACTAAGTATTTCACAAAGTGGGTTGAAGCCGTGCCGCTAATCAAAGCCACTGGCAAACAGGTGGCTATGTTCATTTTAAACTACATTATTTGTAGATATGGGATACCCTCTTCAATTGTAACAGACAATGGGGGCCAATTTAGAAATCAAGATATTGATGACCTTTGTGAATAGTTCCATATTACTCAACATTGCTCCTTAATCTATTATCCTCAAGGAAATGGACAGGCCGAGGCATCAAACAAGAATATTCTCAAGATTCTACACAGAACTGTAAGCAAGTCTGGCAGAGACTGGCATCTACAACTGAATCCGGCACTATGGGCCTACAGAACAAGCATCAGAACACCAACTGGAGCCATGCCATTTTCTCTAGTCTATGGCGCCGAGGCAGTATTACCTATTGAGGTTGAAATCTCATCTTTGTGGATATCTTTACAAGGACTGGTTACTGATGAGTAGTACCACATAGATAGGGTGAATTCTCTGGACCTACTAGATGAGCGCAGATAACAAGCGTTCGATCACCTCAAAGTGTACCAAGACAGAATGTCCAGAGGTTACAACAAGAAGGTCAAACCACGCAAGTTTGAGGTGGGAGACCTTGTCTTGAAAGAGAATCCTTTCAGTACACAACATTCCTACAAGGCTATATTGGATCGCAAACATGAACGGATTATCCTATCAGTACACAGACATGGAACACCATATTGCTTATATTCTAAATTTCTGATTGATGAATCTTTACTGTGTTTAACATATGGATGAACAAAGTACTAATTAACACACAGCTTGCTAATGGTTTGATCATAATTCTTTAAATGTCCTGATGATTTTTTTAACTAGGGGCATCTAAGTAATTATAAATTTTATCTGATTAATTCTCAATTGATGATTTGTTATGTCTTCTTAGTTACTCAATGACGTCTGCGCAAAGACAAAGAGTCTCAAGGATTGGGGGCATAATATTTTCTTTATTTTCTGCATATGGTGATTGTTCCAAATGATCCTATAACTTTCACTTAACTTGGATGTTTAAGGTAAGAGCTGCTACTATGGGTAGATAGCCGCATATATCTCAATCTTTGTTATGTGTAAACTACGGTGAGTTTGACACAATTTCCTTGTCTATTTTCTGATCCATATTCTCACTAAGGTATACAAATCACAATGTACCCAAGGATATGAATTTTCAAGGTCATTGCGGGTCCAATATCTTGCCTTACTTAGAATCTGGTATATTAAAAGGAAGGTGACTATTTTTATCCTGGCTTCTATGCCTTGATGCCTAAGTCTATTTTCGACATTTCAATAAAATATAGTATTCATACTTTCGTAATATCAGTGGGTATTAGTGATGGTTGTACTATCCGATGGTATCCGTTCGAAAAACTGCCCAATGATGATGAAAATGTTGCAATATTTGCTAAATCAGTGACAAGTCCTAAGAGTCTTCATATAGATGCATTTAGAGATTGCATGATGCATTTATCAAAAAGACATAACAGCATAAGAAATTTTCAAGCTAAAAAATGGCTTCTATCTTCTTTTAAAAGATCAAGTTAATTACATCATCTATATTAATGATATCAAATATTGTTGCACATCCATAGCATACATTTTGCATTCATTAAAAAGAAGAAACTAGAAAATACAAAAAATACAGCATCCATGTATTGCATTTTTACTTTTCCATCCTAAAGTGCATCCATACATCTATTTTGCATAACTGAAAAATCAAAAGAAACATACATTTGCATTTTCACATAGGTATCATTTGTAACATATTTATACCAGTAATGACTCATCACATCCAAAATCATAAAATGATGTTATCATCTGCAAAATTAATTCATCATGAGACCAAGATATCATCACATGTGTAAACAGATACATTTACCACATCTATGAAAGCAAAGAGAATTCATGAAACATGTTAGAATCATGAAATTGCACCAGATATATATCATCATACCATGGTACAAATCAAAGCATAAAGAGTATCAGAAATCATAAAGTGTATCAGTAAGCATAAAGAGTATCAGTACGCCAAAAATGAATCAGATATATGTATGAATGTCATCTACAAAAATGAATCTCAGAAGGATCCAAATATACAAAAGAGGGGATCTCAGCAGGATCCAGATATACATATATGATCTCAAAATGTACATGTCATACAAAATGATACAAAAATCTCAGCTCTGTCCCGCCCCCTCTCCCTAGTCAGGAGGAGGAGGAGGTGGTACAAAAGGTGCTAATGGAGGAGGCATGGCCCCCTCTGACTGCTGGGCCACTTGAGAAAATGAAGGAGCTCTCTGCCCCTCTGGAACTACTGTGTGATATAGGGCGTAATAATATGTGGTCCTCTGTCCCTGATGGACTGCTTTACGGGCCTGTGCATCCCTCTCTGCTCTCAGTCTCTCCATCTATCTATCCCTATCTGTGAGCAAGGAATCTGATATAGCCAGCCTATGTTGTCGGGATATTTGGATGTACGGGTTATTATATTAATAAAGTATTATGTTAGTCTTGGTCGTTAGTGACCGAGAGGTTAGATAGTTATGTTACGACGTTTCGGTCGTGGCCCTTCGGGTAGTTTATATACCCTCTCGGAGGATGGACAAGGGAGAGATGATGGTATGATCATTATTACATACATGTACTTTCCAGTTTGGAATGATTAATGAAAGTATTTATTATTCTATGATATATTTTGTGTTAATTATATTTCCTGTACTATGTCTATGCATTATTAAGTTACCTGTGACGGTAAACATTTGGCGCCGCTGCCTAGATGTACTCAAGAAGAAAAAATAAAATAAATTGATGTGTTGATTATTGCCCGAAGTGAGCAAAGAATTCATGCCCAATCAATTGAAAAAAAATAGAAAGAAGGAACTTGAGGAGGAACAAGCTGATAGAAAAGAGATACTCGCACAACAACAAGTTGAGCGAAGGGAGAGATATAGAAGATGCGCCAAAGGACTATCGAAGGGAGTAAGTGAAGGTGAGGGTCTGGAGGTATTTGACTGGGAGGCTGGGAGAAGTGACAAGGACTGCCTAGAGGAAACATGGAGCTTGTTCGGGTCCTTAACCTTAACCCCACGGACGGAAGCAAGAGAAGTCCGAAGGAAGGAAAAAGAGGAAGCCACACGGAGGGAGGCTCAGGATACCGTTGCCACCGTGAGTATCAAAGTGACTAAGGGGCACGGGTATCACAGTAGCCCACCGGGTCTGGACAATTTCAGTAGTTCAGGGACATCAAGTGGTACAGTACCAAACAATTCTAGGGTACTGACGCCGACAGTACCATCCCAGCCTGTAACACAACCGGTGCTGCAAACATAGTTGTCGTCTAAAAAAGTAAACATGGCGACCAACAAGGAGAAGTTACCAAAATTCCACGGAGATGGAAAGGAAGATCCAGTATGACATTGTCATACGTGTCAGACAATCTAGTCCACAAATGGAGTCGCTGACCAGGACGAATGGATGAGATAGTTTTCGGCAACCCTCCGAGGGGTAGCCATCGACTGGAACTCCGATGTGGACAAAACAATGGTGACCACTTGGGACAAACTCAAGAAAGAATTCTAGAAGCAGTTTTGACTCCTGAGGGATGACAATGAAATTGTTTCTAAGATATATGGTACCAAACAAGGCAAGAAGGAGATTGTGCAGGCCTACAGCCACCGACTGAAGGAGTTAGTCAGAAAAATGGAGAGCCAGCCAGCGGATGGCCTGAAGAAAAGATGGTTCATGGAGGGCCTGAAATCGAACCTACAGAGGAAAATGAAGATAGTGCCCCCCACGTCATATGAAGATGCCTATAATCGGGCAATGGACTTAGAGAGCGAATAGAAAACCTCCAAGAAGAAAAGAAGCAAGTCTTCTTCTGATGAAGATGACACTGCGAACGATGACAGTAGCAGTGATAGCGAGTCGAAGAAAAAAGTCATGGCACTCCAAAAGGACATGGAGAGAATGATGGATTTCAAGACCATGAAAGGGGGTACCAACAAGGGGGAAGATGACATGTGGTGTATAGACTGCAAGGAGAGCGACCATACAAATGGGTCGTGTCCCAAAAATGCATTATGTGATATTTGCTAGATCATGGGCCATTCCACCAAGGAATGCCCATACAACATGAAAGTGAGGAATCAACAAGTGCTGTTTGCCCAAGAGCAACCATCTACATCAGGTGGGTATGGAGGCAACCAACGCGGTGGTGGAAGGGGTAGTAACAACAACACCAACACAAGGATTCAAATACAATATGACTCCAAGGGTCGGCTGATGATTCAGTGCCAAGCTTGTAATCAATGGGGCCACTTTGTAAAGGACTACGAAAAGGGTGACACCCCACAGAAGCTATGTCATTGGTGTGGTCCTGGCAACCACAAGGATGCCAACTACCCAAAATCTGGCATTAATTGGCTAGACATAGATGGAAACATGAATACAGTACTGACCATCACCCGAGGGCAAGAAAAGAAAGCCACATATCCAGACCCTCGAATAGAAAAACAACGAGCACGAGAGGCTAAGGAAGAAATAGAGAAGGTGATGAAGGCACAAAAAGAAACATGGGAGATGGCCACCACCTCGGACCGAAGGGAGGCAAAACAAAACATTCTGAGACAAATGTTACATTTGGAGGTACCGGTGAAACTCCAAGACCTCCTTCACACCATGCCTCACTTGGGATCGAGACTGGTGGGGAACTTGGCAATGCAGCCAAAGACCACACGTACAAACATCCCTGGAGGGTCTGTAATTGACCTAATGATACTTGCTGTAAGCAACGGGAGGTACCCGGCAGTTGTCGCGATGGGTATTCTTGGCACCACACTCACATACAACATTGTAGATGATGGGTTCGGAGTAAATGTACTTCCAAAGGAGACATGGAAAAAGTTGAGGAAACCCACACTGTGGCCTCCAACCTTCAACTTGTTGGGAGCGGACTAACATGACGTCAAACCCATCGGAACCCTCATGGCTCAACGCGTGATGATTGGGACACAACCCTTCATACTCAACTTTGTGGTGATCCCACTAAAGAAAAAGGGGTACGAGGCTATTTTGGGACGAGGGTGGCTCACCTCGGTGAAGGTGAACCACAACTGGAAGCGGAACACACTCACCATGGAGAAAGCTGGGAGGAAGTATGTGATTGACCTCTGCATGCAAATGGTGAGTGAGGAGTTAGCATCTTCAGACTCAGAATCTGAAGGAGAGAAATTGGGAGAAGACAAAGGGAAAAGATGAATGGAGCCCAATGACGAAGGGGTGTTGGAGTTGGAAGAATTTTCTGGGGATGATGGAGATTCAATGAATGGCCTCTTTCATTGGCAGATGGAAGATTATGAGTTCTTTCCACCATCTTGTAACATGCTAAGCATTAGGGAGGAGGAAGCCACCCCTGCACACCAATTTACGGAGGACAAACCCATTAAATACCAGGAGGTAAAATCAAAGGGGAAAAACCTTGGTGACAATGTTCGTGTCGGCGACAGTTGGAACCCCATGGCCGCAACCTTCAAATTCATTATTCTCCTTCTTCTTATGTACAGGCCAATGATCGTGGTCCTTAGAGAATTTATGGTTCTTAGCCTTTGGATTTCCATCGAAAAAAAACCCAAGGATAAAGTTCAGGAAGTCAGCTACGACGGGGCCATCCAGCTGTGGACTCTCGACAGATGGGAGATACACGAGGCCATTAGCAGTTCCAAATTGAAACCTCACCTGGAGGGGATGGACAAAGCACCCGAAAGGATGGACAGAGCCCCTGAGGGGATGGAAGGGGACCTAAGAAACCAGAAAGGCCGAAGGGATGAACGGAGAGGCACTCAGAAGGTAATTAGATTAGGAAATTAAAAAAAAAAAAAAATTTTGAAAAAAAAAAAAAAAAAAATTTAAAAAAAAAAAAAAAAATTTTAAAAATTAAAAAAAAAAAATTAAATTTAAAAATTTTTAAAACGACCATACGGTACCGTACAACCTGCCACTGTACGGGCCCATACATCCATACGATATGAGAAAAACAAAGGCAAAATTGGGCCGTACGGTAGGCCGCCGTATGGGCCCACGAGACCCAAGGGAAGTTAACTCAACAAACTTGGTAGGCTGTATGTCCATAAATGTTGATACCAAAATGAGAGTTTGTCGTATGGACGGTACAGACAAAGGGAATAAAGAGGAGAAAATGACCGTACAGTGTACGGACGAGGTAATACCGTATGGCGATGACACAGCACTTCTTGCGAGCCTTATGGTCTCAAGGAAAACAAGAAGGATAAGAACCGGATTGAACCTCCCGCATGACGTACGGTGGCAAGAGAAAAAAGGGATAGATTAATTAAAGTCATACGGTCGTACGACCAGTGGAATGAAGAGAGAGATATTGTTAAATATCGTACAGCTAGAGGCACGATTTCACCACTTGTTGGGGCCATGAGCATATTACTTGTGTAATCATATGACGTCTTGGCATGAAGAGTAGCAACAGGTTTGGGACGGTAGCCATAGAGGAAGGCAGACAACCCACATTCCTACGAAGACCGTACAGAAAGAAAACATTCCTATGACATTGTTCAGACTGATTCCAAGATGAGAGAGACATGAGTCATTACCACAACAACAACAAAAAAAAAAGGAGCATGGGTAGTTAGGGTTAGTTATGTATTTTGAATAAGGACACAAATAAAGAACAACGAATAGCATATGACACCGAAGGGAAGGACATTTTCACAGGCACCAAAATTGCAGTTGGCAGAGGAGAGAGGGCATCAGACGAAAATCATAAAAATGGTGTGCGCCGTGGACTTTTGTGTGGGTTTGAAGGTGCTGAATTGGTTTCCCCCTAGACCCCCATCGTCCTTTTGAGGAACACCATAATTGTGAGTTGGGGCATTGGGATGGCATGAGGGAATTATTGAGTTTAGTTATCAGCCTTTGGAAAGTGTGACCAGTTGATGAGACTTGGAGCTGCTGCAGGCATAGAGTGTCTGCCTCCCGGAGGTGGAGAGAGCACTAGAGAAAGCCTTTGGAGAGGGGTACTATGCTTTGAGGTGTTCAGAGGAGTAGGTGTTGGCTGGAGGTGAGATTGTCTTGGTGGATGCACAGAGAGCTCAAGAGGAGCTGACCACCTAGTTGGAGGCAGTAGAGCGGCACTTGGCTCAATGTACCCGTTGGAAGTGAAGAAGGTAGCACGGGTGGCTATCGGGGTTAGATTGGCTCGGGTGACAGTATTGGTTGAACAAGAGTTATCGGAGGCTACAGTTGAAAAGTATGTTTTGGAGACAAGTTTGGTGTTGGCACAGGAGGAATGTGATGTGACGGAAAAAGAATGACGCAACATTGATAGGGAGGGCGACCCTTCAAATTTTTCAGGGATGCCCTTGACCCCTTCTCTTCAGTGATTTCATCTCCCTGTTGTTGTAAGTCATCGGAGATGACTTTTTTTTGGGGGGGGGGATGATGTTGTCAGGATATTTGGATGTACGGGTTATTATATTAATAAAGTATTATGTTAGTCTCGGTCATTAGTGACTGTGAGGTTAGATAGTTACGTTACGACATTTTGGTCGTGGCCCTTCGGGTAGTTTATATACCCTCTCAGAGGATGGACAGGGGAGAGATGATGGTATGATCAAAAATACATACATGTACTTGCCAGTCTGGAATGATTAATGAAAGTATTTATTATTCTATGATATATTTTGTGTTAATTATGTTTCCTATACTATGTCTATGCATTATTAAGTTACCAGTGATGGTAAACAGCCTAGACTCTGCTTCTGTGGCTCTCGCCTCCAAGGCTGTAATCTGAGCTCGGAGCTTCTCCCTCTCCTCCTTGCATCTTGAAAATGGGTCTCCATCCCTACCTGCATCCTACTCAGGTACCCCCTAACACCTCTGACGCTGCTGCTCACCTGTGAGAAATGGGCCTGTATCTCTCTGAAGGGCCACAAATCTAAATCTTTGGCATCTGCCCTGCCCACTGCCACTGGCACCACTTGTATCCACGGCCTCTCCTCCACCACCTCTATCATCTCCATCGGGCCCATCATCTGGAGGAGGACGCCTACCATCCCTGCCACCATCTCTACCACCATCATGGCCCCCATGTCTCCTAGGAGCCCTGTCTCTACCTCCTCTACCCCTGACGAGTCGATCATCATGAACATAATCAAGTGGCTCCTCTATGCGAGGAATGATCTCCTCTGGAACAGTGAATCGAGGAAATGGGTACTGGAGCATCTCAGCAGCATAACCATCTGAAACACCTGCATCCTCTACATCTAGACGAAGGTCCCAGTCTACTGTCACCTTGTCTCGAATCTCCTAGTTTGCGGTCTCATAGGTCAACTGTGCACCCCATAGAGGTGTCTCATCCCTGGTACGGGCATAAAATGCAACATCCTTTGTATGGCCCTATTGCCAACCATACTGCCTCAGAACTCTGGTAATGAGAATATGCTCTATAATGTACCTCATCTGGCTAATCAGATATCTACTCTGACATAAAAATGGTACCTACCGGGCATCAGAAGTCCACACCTCATAGTCTAGATATGGTCACCAGACGACCTCTGTCATATCATCAAATAAACGGCGCCAGTACTCAACCTTGCCCAGATGGGGCTGCTGTAAAAGGCCTACATACATGTATACATAGGGCTGCTAAGGTGCCCTCTACCTATCTACAATTGTCTGTGTGATAGGGATGTGCTCCCAGGCCCAAATCTGAAGAATAAGTATACCCACAGTCATACTGCGGGTGTGGTGGTATACAATCTCATAGAGCTCTCGGTACATGTGCGCTAATATACAGCTCCCCCAAGAAAAATATCGATGGTGGATGATCATCTTCTCAACCATGCTCACCCAGCCAACCAGGAATCCATGCTAACCTCTATCTGGCATGAGGATGCCACCTACCAAACTGGCTAAGTACACAGCTAATCGATCATAGTGATCGACCATGTAATCCCATGACAAGTATCTCCGATCTATGGTATCATCCTGAAAGAATCTGCGTGCAGTACCAATCGCTACGCCAAGTATGGACTCAAAGAAAATCTCATGTCCAACCATAGGTACATGGAGTATCCTCAAGACATCCTCTGGAGTCATAGTAATCTCTCCTATCGGTAAATGGAAGGTGTTGTGCTCAGAATGCCATCTCTCGGCCAGAGTAGTCAACAACCCATAGTTTACCCTGATCTCGGGTAAACCTATCAAAGACCATAATCCACATCGGACCACAGTCATCTGCTTGTCATCTGATAACCATCCCAATAATGCAAGGACACACGCAGGATAAGTGCCACAAAATGTGACTACCTCAAACTGGACCTGATTTTGGACACAACAGTAAAACATCAAAAACTATCTACGACAAAGGGAAGACTCCTACTCCGCTAAGTCATTCAAAGTTCATAGGATGCAAACATATCAAAACACATTAAAAATCTAAGTCTTCTACCAGATGCGATCCTGGAAATATAGGATGCGATTGCGTTTACCAGATGCGATCCCCAAAAAATGGGATGCGATCCTAAATGCGGGATACGATCCTAAGAAAACAGGATGCAATTCCCTGATGGGTTTTTACTCAAAACAAGATAAAATCATTCACACTAGATGCAATCTGGGAAAACCCAGATGTGACGCAAAAATCCAGAAAAACCAGATGTGATCCAGGAAAAACCAGATGCGACTCAGGATTGGTAGGATGCGATCCAGAATCTCAGATGCGATCCTACATTCAACTAGCTCTAAAACACACAAAAATGCATGAAATTGAAAATTGCAAAATGAACAGGGTAGTTTATCGAGCACTTACCAGCGGTGGGTAGTCGGCTGGTCGCTGATGTCGACCACTCATCTCAAAATGGTGCTTCCTCACGGGGACTACCATCTTCTCTGCAGAGCTCTCTAAATTTCTATAGAGGAAAGTGAAAATGAATAGTGAAATGGTAATTTTGGAGGCTTATATGGGTCTTTTGTGACATTTAGGCGTTCCAAAAATCCTCCTGGACAACTACACATTCATTTCTATTATATTTTTACTCAATTCAGAACCAAATCGAAGGTATCTACGATATTTTCAGCAACACAATGTCATTTTTGAGACAGTTTTGGAACTTATGAATTTACTTCATTTTTTCCCCACATTGGTAAATACTGCACATTTCATCATACATCTTGGTCTAAACATCATTTTATCAGCCTTATCACTCATATTTTCACGTAATTAACTTGGTAAATCATGTGTTTATTTTTAAACACACCTTCTTCTACCCCACTCTTTCTTGCCCAACCGCTTCTTGCAAGTGTTATGTTCTTTTCAACTGAGGGATTTATTCTTTTTTCCTTCGATTTCGTTCCCGAGGGGGCATGTTTACACTATCATAAATTAAATTTTTGCTCAAAATTGCATTAAAAATGACTTCGTTATCAAATAAACTAGGGGCATAACAGTTTCCTTGACTAAATTTGGAACTGTTGGATAGAAAGATTTGGTTCTCATGAGCTAGATATCTTATGTTTCCTCATTTTAAAAGATTTTTTATTAAGCTCCTAGTAGCTTCTTACCGATTTTCAAACGAAAACCAAGTTCAGAATCAGTATTATCAATCTTTGGATGACAACCAAGTTCAGAATTGATATCTTTAAAATATTTTATTGATCTTTGGATGACAATCAAGTTCAAAATCAATTCTATCAGTTTGGTTCGATCAAGTACGAGACTAATCTCATCAACATTTCATTCGACAACCAAGAACGGGATTCTCAATCTTTCTGAAGTCAAAATCAAAAACTTTCTTTGAATCAATGCGGTGCTCACACATCAATTCAAAGAGGGGCAAATGTAACCACCTGAATTTGGTCTGTTCCAACTATGGACCTTATTTTCCCTAAGTGTGATCATACCCTCGATTATGTCCAAACAACCCTGTTACTGCTTGGCATAATTCTTCGAATCAATTTAATGTCCTAGGTGATTTTTATCACTGATTTATATTAACTACTATAGCCATATAATTTAAATCAATTCAAACCATTTAAATCAAACCAAAATCAAACATGGCTATAGTATTTAATTATAAAGGAATTAAATAAATCCCTAAATCAATTACCCACTTGCAAATAACCCATTCCTCTAGCCTATTTAATTTAATTAAAATGGCTATAGTCCCCTAATTATTAAAAAGCAATTAAATTGTTTAAATAATTAATTCTTATATTTTTAAATGAATTAAATAAGTTTAAATCATTTATTAATATTCTCCTAAACCCCAACCTAACCTACCACTTCTACCCTGGGTTCTAACCCTTCTCAACCCATTCACCCTTGCTAATCTAATTCTAATCCTAATTCTAGCCCTAACCCACCTCCTAATGTTGTCACATTCCATTAAGGAATGCTTAGCAACT
>MU223320.1:1517927-1542496 GCA_018584345.1 Thuja plicata | reverse complement strand
TTGAAGAAAATACAGAAAGTGAAGGAGAGGCAAGAGGTTTCTCTACTCCTAAAAATAAGAAAAGGGGTAATCCTAAAAAGAAGAAGAAAAATAGCTATGAAGGGTCGGATACTGAGGAAAGTGATGAAGAATGGGAGATAGATAGTAGAAAACAAAAGGGCAAAATGAAAACTCAGAAGAAAACCCAGACTGCTGACTTGGAGACTGAGATTGAAATTGGGGTTGTTAATAAAAAGAAGAAACAGAAGAATACCCAGATTGGGGACTCTGAAACTGAGATAGAAAATGAAACAACTAAAAAGGAGGGTAAAAAAAGGAAGAGAGTAGAGGGGAAGGAGACCCGCAGAAACAATAACACCAGTAGGAAAAGAATTGTTCTTACCTTTAATGAGGAAGACAATACCCCTGATAAGAGGAAGACGAAGGAAAAAGATAATAGAGATAACGAAAAAGAGGACACATTGATCAAAACTAGGGAGCTGAAAACTGACACTCAGAAGGGGGAAGATTTTATGGACCAGAATAAAGATGGGGATTCTGGGCTCAAGGAATATCCCGATAGTCTAGAAAAAGGGGATCATACTAAGAAAAACAATAAAGGTATTATCAAATATTTTTTTGGATTGATTAATAACATGTATAGTGATCAGGTTATTTTGAAAAATCAAGTTGAGAAAACTCAAGAGGACATGAAAATTCTCAAAAGAATGGGGATAGGGGATAAACCAGTGGCTGAGTGTCTGAAGGAAATGAGAGATGTTGTTGGAAATTTGGAAGCTCAGGCTGAGTATGCCAACAAGGTGGAAATCATGGAAAAACAAATAAATCATATTAATGACAAGATGGAAAAGGATAACAGGGATGAAGAAATTAAGAGTTTGCACAAAAAAGTTAAAAGACTGGAGGCATCTGTTAAAAAAATAGGGGAACAATGTCTCATAAGCCTAAAAGCTTACTGTGGTCATGCACAAATTCTTATGGACAAACTAGAAATGATCAACAAGGAAAAAGACAGCAGTATAGTGGAGAAGACGGGACCGGGATCGCGAACCAGAGCTAGCGCTAAGAAAAAGAGTCCAAAGGAGGACAAAGAAACAGAGGAGCTGAAAACTTTGGTCAATAACATGCAAATCATGGTCCTCGAAGCTGAGGAGATGGTTAAAGAGATGTAGCTATTCTTTCTGCGCTCCTGGTTGGGTTTTTTGATGTCCCTGCTGTCTTCTGTTGTTTCTTTGGGACTTTTTCTGTTCGAATCGATGTTTTTCTATTCCTTCCTGTTTTGATGCTATGGCATAGTTGTTTATGTTTTAAAACTATTTATCTTTAAATTCTAGGTTGCAGGTCCTTGTAAAACCTGCTGTACTCTTTGGTTTTTTGTAAAGGTTTCGGGTCCTTGTAAAACCTGTTTTTACTTAATCAGAACAACAACAAAAACTCTTGTAACAACAACTTTTAACTCTCTCTTATTTCTTAAATAAATAATTTCCACTACCTTGAAAATGATCTTTGATTTGATTTCCCACGACAACATCATGTGTCCAATTGATAATCTCAATATAAAAAATGATTTAACATGACCATGTTAGGTCAAAATAAGAGATCTGTAAGTTTATATCTCCAATGTAATTAACACATTTTTGTTTCTCCAATGTAATCCCTTTAAATTTGTCTTAAATCCTTGCATCAATCACATAAATACAAATACATTGGATGTATAACCTTTATTCCACATCATCACATCTTTAAACATGAACGCCTACACTTTATTACTCACTTCTCTGTGATCTACTGACCAGTTAATCAAGAACATAATATTTCTACCTGTCTTAGTGTCTGAGTCTCTCAAAACTTTATCACCACTCAACCAAATGTGTTGGGGTTAGAACCACGTTGCAATGTGATCTTGTCAAGTATTTAGCTTTTACCACTCCACATAATAATGTTTACATCATGACCTTCACAAAAATGTTGTTTGAACAGTCTACTACTCTTCTGTACTTAACCAAATTTAGTGTACATTCTTTACTGATTATACCTTCAATTTACTTGTTGTATATTATGACTTGTATTCACTTAGTTGCACTGTATAGACTTGGTTGACATCAATGAAAATAATATATATGACTCCTTATCACTAATACCACCAATCTCCCCCTTTGGCATTGATGGCAAACATATACTAATTCCAATATATGCTAATAATGATAATATCAACTTATGAATCCCTATACTTATATTCTTCATTGATGTATATAATCCCCCATACATATACTTAACCATGCATCATATACTCCTCCTTTTACAATAATGAAAAATTTACCAAAAAATTGAATATATGTATACAAAATCCTACTTATATCCTGTCAAAAATTACCTTGAAATGAATATTTGTCAAAGACAAGTTTGTTTCCCATATCTTCTGCAAATACTTCATAGCCACAATTTTCTCAATCAAAATTGACACTAACTCTTCCATTCTATCAAAAGTGTTTAGTATTGGCAAGGAAAATATAGCTTCAGCCTATTTCACATTTTTTTGCATCACTTCAATTGTAGGAGATAATGTGGATTGAAGTTCTAGTAGAGTAATCAATCTCTGCTCTTTCTCATCTTCAATTTGTTATGATTAATTTTCCTGACTTGATGACTGTATGTTGTGAATGAACTTGATATTGGATAAAGTTGATCGCTTAAGTTCTCCAAATCCTTCTTATCTTCAGCTCTATTTTGTTCCAAATCTTGAACAAAGTTTGAATTCCTTGATAGTTTGATAATCAGTTGACCTGCCTTAGTCAATGTACTCTTAAATTCATCTATCAAGCCTGTTAATTTAATCATGTCTAATGTAATCCTTTCCATCAACTTTCCTGTCATCTTCTTTTCTAGATTCTCCTTTGCATTCTTCACTACAGCCATCTGCAAGTCTAGACCTTGATGTAGAATAGCCTTGACAAGCATGTCCATCTGATCAATAGGCGTGTCATATTCACCATATGTTACCTCAAGTACTAACTTAGCCAGGATGTCTCTAGCTTGCCTTAACACTCTAGTCTTCATCTTCATTGATTTCAACTTGTTTCTCATATCTTGAACCCTTAATTATTCTGAAAGTTTCATCAATTCCTTAGGTTTTAGTTTAGATATATCTACCAGTGTGATCGGTAAGTATTCTCCATCATCAACAGTAGTAATAGGTTTATGTCTAATTTGTGCACTAGATACTACGATACGTAAGTCTTTTCACATTTCAGGTTTTGCTTCAATCTTCTTTAAAGTCTTCACCTACTTGTTTTCTTCATCTTTCTCTTCTTTCTTCTCAGAAATCATCTCTTATTTTTGTTCCAAAAGTAATAATGAATCCTTCTTTCATGTTATCTCATCACCACCAGTTTTTGATAGACTGATATCCTATGTTCCAATGTCCTTCACTAAGTTAGGAATGTCTAGAACAATATTACCATTTGTCTGGTTTGCAGACAATGTGTAATTTCCTTTTAATGGTTTATTTGATTTAGTATGAACTTGATCTTCTTGGACTATAATTTCCTTTATTTGTAGTAATTCTCTCCATCTCTCAATAGTTTCATTATGTACACTTTGTGTATCATCAATTAGTAGACTAGCTGCCCTTCTCTTAACATTGAATTTACACCTATGAGCAACAATCATTATCTCAACATCTTCTTCACATAACTCAGGTTGAACTTGAATAAGTGATCTCTCTATCCAACTGTAATGCAACACTACATCTAGCATCAATTACCTGATATAACTCATTAGGGATGCAAGAATGTATTTCCAAAGGTATTCTGCAAAATTTAGGAAAATGATACAGAATTGCATCTTCTATTTTCTTCTTATCTTCTTTTCTCCCCAAGGTGTATCTCTTGCTAATAGTAGCAAGTCTACCATTGTCAACAATACCTTTCACAATATCATCAATAGAAGAGACCAACTTTGTTTCACCATTCTTCTTCTGTTCAGATGTATCCTTATCCGATTATGACCTTTCTTCATCAGTTAATCTTCTTTTTTTCTTAAAGATTCTCTTTGGTGTAGAAACAGGTTGTCTTTTCTTCCTTGAAGAATCCCTTCTATAATGAACTTCACTAGTAGTGGATTTACTCTGTTTTCTTTTATCTATAGATATGGTTGCAGTAGTGCGAGATGTTTGTGCATCACTTCTTCCAAAAATTCTCTCTAAGTTAGATACCACTCTTCTAGTCTTTCTCTCTATGACCGATTTCTTCAATTTCTTTTGAATTTTAGAAACAAATTCATCATAAGTTCCAAATATTTACACCTTTTTGTCTAATTATTTTGGAAATAACTCATCAACATGAAAAGTTACTATATCACTTTCAATTTCATAACCCATAGGAGAAATCCAACATGCCCTCAGTTCCACAACTTGCACAATACATGAATCAACGTCTACAAGAAAACATATATCTTTCTTGTATTTCTCTACAATGCTAGGTGGGATTCTTTCACCATTCTAGATTGAAAACCTATGAAATAACCCCACATGACCTTATTGAAGTTATTACCAACTTCCTTTATGAATTCACTTAATTTGCATTACTATCAATTTTTCCCTTGACCATGTAACATTTCCTTTACCGAGGAAAAACTTTTGAACATAGAAAAACATACATACCAATAGGGATCCATACTTGAATGATTTTCTCTTATCTTTCTTAATCCTTTCCATGTTCATGATAAATTGTCTTCTTATCATCTCACATAGATCATATGTTGAATCATCCTTCACAATCCTATAGGCAGTGTGAATCACTCCACCAGGTACACTGTTAGATCAACTCGACTGATAAACTTTGTAACCTATCACCATAGATGAAAAACAAACTTCCTTATTTGGAATATTCTCAATAGTCATCGCTCTTCCATCCAGTTTAGATTTGCTAAGTTCAGTCACTAAGTGAGTAGCCACCATTCTCAACATTCATTCCAAACCTTGTGCTCGAAATCCTGTAACACTATGAATCAATGTCTTTGAGATCTTGTGTGGTCTATCTAGCCATATGTATTGATCATTCACTCTTGTCAGCACATAACGTATCCAATCGGGATGAAATTATGTGAGAATTTCCACAGTATAAGTCAAACCCTTTTCCTATAAGTGTTTGTGCTTGACTTTCAACTTCCCATTGATACACAAATCCTTGTATTCTTTCCAATTATATTCATCTCCCAATTCTTTGATTCTATAATGAATGTAAGAATAAACATCTTCAAAAAACATCACACCATGAGGAATAGTGGATAGGGAACCAAACATATATGTCTTAGCCACTTTTCTTGAATGCAATTTGAACACGGGTCGAGGTTCCTCAGAGATGTTCACCAGAACAAGTGTATTGACATTCTCTAGCATTACGACCAACATCACACAATTCTGACCACCGACTGAAATGATATTCTTCACTACACAGGTTACAGTTCCACAAAAAACTTGATATGAAATATTCACTAGATCTTGATCACAAAAGTAGCTTTTTGCACACACTATCTCAAGATAACTCTTCAAATTCTTCAGACGAAAGTAAAGAGTGTGAAAAGAAGTTAATTTTTCCCTTATAAATACCACTAGAGAAATAGATATTGCATACATCAATAGTAGTAATAGTAACATGTCACCGATTAACACTTAACCACCGGTTAGTGTAAAACCAACAATAATAATCACTCTCAAATATATATCTTACCTTGAAATCTTAGTGCGTTCCATACACAATCTCAAAATACAAAATCATATGAACTTACACCATAATTTGAATATAGATCTTTACTGATTTTTGAACTAAGGGATCGGTAATGGATTTATCCTTTAAGATCCCCCCTGAGTGAATAACATGCTTAATTTACCAATGGAACATCCACATTTCCTGAACTTGTAGAGTTCTTAGTCAACTCAGATGAATTTAATTATCCTTTCTTTACCCAAATCTTCTTTATATCACTTTTGACTTCATCAATATCAAAAACAAGCTTTCATTATCTATCTTTAGATGGATGAGGTGATTGATTCTTAAGCTGACAGTATTTTTCTATATGACCTATCTTATGACAAACAAAACATCCTTTACCGATTGATTCCCAATGACCAACATTACCTCTTATAGTTCTCATTCTGCAATTCACTGCTAGGTGTCCATAGTTACCACATATAGAACATGTAGTGTTGAATTATATTTCCCTTCTAACCATATTTGTCGATGGAATAGGTGACATAGGTGTATATACTCTTGACCTACAATGTTCAGCTTTGTGTCCATACTTGTTGCATGAAAAACAATATCCATCAAAGATACCACTACTGGAGCTACTGTTAGATCTACTATTAGATCTACACTCATATGCAACATGACCATACTTGTGAAAATTGTAACAATAACCATTAAAAGAGTATGGTCTATTCATTTGTATGCTTCTACACATATTTGCAATATGACCAAACTTTCCACATTTATAGCAAGTAGGTTTGTTAGGTTTCTTACCTGAATTGATTGGATCCACCTTCTGATATTTATGTGCCTCCTTAGGTTCAACATTAGAGGATTCTCTACCTTTGAATGTTTCTTCTTCTGAATAACCTAGATCAATTGTATCTTTGTGTCTTCATTGACTCTTCAATTGTTCATCAAGATTTTGTGAGCTTCCATTATATCTTCTCAGTTTTTCATTTGATTCTTTCTCAGATTCCAATTCTTTCCTCAATGACTCATTCATCTTCCTCGGTCTTTCATTTTCAGCTAATACTTGAAAGTTCTCTGTAATAGTATCCTGCATTTGACTCTGATATAGGGTATATTTCCTTTCTTAGTTTGACAAGTTCTTCACTTTTTTCTTTTAGGACATCATCAACAATTTTCTTAGTAGTTGCTGCACTCCTTTTCTCTTCCAAATCTTCACACATCTTGATAGACTAACTTTCTAGTTCTCTTTTCATATTTTTCATGTGTTATTTAAGCTTCTTGTTCTTTTCCAACATATTTTCTATAGCTTCTTCAGATTCTTCAGATGTACTTCCTTTAGACAGTTGTTCTATGTAGTCTTGACTTTCACTCAGTTGATCAACAAGTTCTCCCCTCTTTGCAAGAGAGTGTCTCATCTTTTCCTTTAGCACCCTAATCATCTTGTTTTCATCATCCAATTGCATCCCATACATATACTCCTCCATGATAATGTATCTTTACCTCAAATTGTTAGACTTATCACCAAAGAACCTATTCTTTGATACCAATTTTTGGGAATCATAGGTACTGAAGGGGGGGGGGGGGGGGGGGGGGGGGANGGGTTGGGGGTGAATCAATACAAACATATATCCTACAAATTCAACCACTTAACCAAATCACCACTACAATTCTTTCCAAATCTAGAAAGTGTCTTAAGTAAATATGAATGAAACAGTAATAATATGCATCCAAAAATTTCACACACATAACACAATAATTTTCACGTGGAAACCCTTGTAAGAGGGAAAAAACTACGGTGGAGATGACACCCACAAGCCCAATAACTGCAGTATATGAGTTTTCCCTGTTATGAGCTAAAATACCCTTTCTTAGGGTTCACCCTGTTAAAAGTGACTAGTATACTATTAGGAGTACCATAAGATCAACTATGATCTACCTCGCTAGAGGATTTTAAAACTCAATAATAAGTCACCATGTTAAAGGATTTTCAAATATGAACTTGTTAGAGTTCACCTGGTTAAGGGATTTGACCTGTTGTAACTGTTAGGGAGGCAACAAGATAAATGATCTGAGTGTAGCACTGATTTTATTAACAGATCCTATAATCTCTTCATACTTTATACTCTTTACTCTGTACTCTTCTCTTTGATATCTAATCACAACTTCAACTTGAAATCATAAAACCCTAATCACCCAAACACTTTGACAACAACAACAACAACTCTTGTAACAACAAATTTTAAATCTCTCTCTCATTTCTTAAGTAAACGATTTCCACCGACTTGAAAATGATCTTTGATTTGATTTCCCATGACAAAACCATGTGTCTAATTGATAATCTCAATGTAAAAAATGATTTACCATGACTGTGTTAGGTCAAAATAAGATCTATAAGTTTACATATCCAATGTAACTAACACATTTTTCCTTCTCCAATGTAATCCCTTTAAATGTATCTTAAATGCTTGCATCAATCGCATAAATACAAATACATTGGATGTATAACCTTTATTCCACATCATCACATCATTAAACATGATCACATACACTTTATTACTCACCTCTCTATGATCTACTGACTGGTTAATCAATAACATAAAAGTTCTACCAGTCTTAGTGTCTGAGTCTCTCAAAACTTTATTGCTGCTCAACCAAATGTGTTATGGTTGGAACCACGTTGCAAGAATTATCTTGTTGAGTCTTTAGTTGTGAATTCTCCACATAATTATGTTTACATCACGACCTTCACCAAAATGTTGTTTGAACAATCTACCGCTCTTCTGTACTTAACCAAATTTTAGTATACCTTCTTTAACAATTATACCTTCAGTTTACCTATTGTATATTATGACTTGTATTCACTTATTTGCATTGAATAGACTTGGTTGACATCAATAAAAAAAAATATATGACTCCTTATCACAAATACCAACACTTGGTTTCTATCTCCTATCATGGGGGAGTGGACCTCTTTGGATCAGCGGTTGGGTGCTTAATCTTGTTATATCGAGGTATTGTTCATGGTTCTATGGATGATCCTAGTGCATGCTTCTTTCCAGAATTGTAGTTGAAGATTTTTCTATTGTAACATGTATCTTGTACTTGATGTAATATGTATTTATGTATTTTTGTGATCTTGAACAAAGAAATCTATAAATGATCAATGTTGTAATGTGATGTAATTCAAGAAGTGTAAGTAATGGGTAGATCTAGGTGAAAGAAAAGGGAAAATATTATATGTTATCTATGCTAAAGGAAAGTTGATTGTGATACTTGATCATGACTCTTTTATTACATAATGTGTCCATTTAAAAATGAAATAAACTTATATTTAGTATTAAATATTGTATCTATGAATGAGGGCGTTATCTCTTAAAGAAAATGATTCAAAAGAACTTATTGTGAAATGATGAAATGAGATAGTATCTTGATTGTGGTATTCAAATGATGGTTATGTTTACTCATTACCTCTAAAGGTGTATGGAGTACTGAAATACATAGGATATTTCTTATCTGAATGATTTCTAATCTCTATTACCTGAATTCTCAAATAAAAAATGATATAAAAGATCTCTTTATGTAATGTTAATGATGCTTTTGTGGAAAGAAGATCTTTGTGTACTTACTATCATGTTACCTAGTATGAATGTAAGTTTGATAAAGGAACTTAGGATATGTTGAGCTATTAAAATGTTTAAATTATGATGATGTAAAGAAAAGGAAATATTAACAATGCATATTAGGAATTAGGGATCATTAAATGTTACATAGGCAAATGAATGATTACATTAAAGGTCAACTTTCCTGGATGAGTTTTAATATGTAAAAGAAGAAGATTAAACCATCTTTTTCTTTATTTGAAAGTCATGTGATTTGATAGTAAGCTTAATTTATTAATTAGATGTATTGAATGAGTATCTTATGGTTAAGACATGTATATTTACTTGGTGCACTAAAATGAATCTAGAATAATGCCATTTTGGAATATCTCACTAATGGATTGGTTCATGTTGTTAAGTCTACCTTCAAAACTTGGTCAGCAAGAAATAGGCTAATGGACAAATTGAAGACAACAATGTTATACAGTGATGATTTTCCTAAAAAAATCATAGATACTATTGAGATGATTAATGAAGTGAATGATACTTATGCTTTCTTTAATGGAAAAGCTGAGCTAATAGATAACAATTTGCAATTATTTAGTGATCAGTGCCCTCCATTAGTTCCAAAAATTTATGATGAATCAGGCGTGTTAAAACCACAATCAAACTGGAAAGAAGAATTTGATGGAATATGCAAGGATGAGGAAATGAAATAGCATCTGGAAAAGGATACTGATGCAAAATATTATAATGAATTGATTGATAACCTTTTTAAGGTTGAAATAGATATGACAAAGTTTGTTGTCGAGGCTAAAAGAACCATGGATGCCTGGTGGAAAGAAGTTGTTACTAAGCTAGAGCAGGAGAAGAATTTTCATTGGCCCACTAACAAGGAGGTGAACAGGTGGGAAGAAAATATTAAAGGATAAGAGAGATATTTTCAAGTACAATAAAAAAATTTGTTCAGACTTCGCATACATTTGCCACCCGTGTTCTGTTTTAAATTTCATTTTTCTGTCAGTTGTAAAAGTTGTTGCATATATTTTGTAAATATTTCCCATGTAGTCTATGGCTTATTGCATCCTTAGTTATAAAAGGATTCCAATCCTACTAGGAAAATGATAGCCATTTTTCATTTGGGAGTATAACAAGATTGAATTGTATAAACTCTGGTTTAAGACCAATATATTTTGAGTAGGGTTTTGAAAGTTCATTGTTGAATGTAATAAAAATTTTGATTATGAATACAAATGAAATCCATTAATAGTTTCTGAAACATATGATGAGTATTTTTCTTCATTATTGTGTTCTAAATTTTATTTAAATTGAATGATCAAGGAATGTTCAATTTATGCATCTGTTAGGCAGATTTTGAAATTGTTTTAGGGTTCTTTCAAGGAAAGATTAAAATTTCCTTAGGGTTATTTCAGTGAAGTTCAGAGTATCTAATGAATTTGATGAATTAGATTTCCATATGTAGGAAGGTTGATATACAAGGTATATCTATTTTTATGTCAGATTTGTAGTTGTTTTAAGTTCATATTCACAACAATTGGTTTTGAATATTCATACTAACTCCACACCCTAGGATAAAGCACTGGTCTATTTTACATTGGAATGGGTGACTATCATATTAAAATTGATCTCTGTCATTATGTTAAAATATGTCAAATAAATGTTGCAGAGACTGATCTTTGTAATTCCATTTATATCTGCTACAATTATTTTGTGATTTGATTGTTCTAAGTTAGAAGGGTATTCAGACCCAAGTTTATGGAGCTCAAAGTGTAGGGGGTTTAAAAACCCTATTTCTATCATTCTGTATCTTGCTTGATTAGTGTTTGGGACAAATAGAGAAAGCTCACCAAGAGTAATTCGTATGTCAACAAGAAAAAGAACTAACCAAAATTGGTGACTCTACTAGGGACTTTCAAGGAATGCGTGTAAAGGTTAGTTTGAGACTCCTATTTCATATATATCAGTTCCTTGAAATCCAGTTTTTGAAATCACAAGTTGTGTGTTGTACCTCATTGTGTCATATCCTCTAATATCATTGTTAAAGTGAAATTTCATTATTTTATTTCTAAAGTATTTTGGGTGGTGACTCTGAGTAATTGGTTATAGTGTTTCTAAGGGGAACATTAGCAGATCAAGTGTGTGAAATTTCATTTTAGATAGGATGAGGAATGAAAAGACAAACACAAAGAATCACTCTCAAGCAACATCAGAGAGTGACATTTCTAAAAATTCTAGAAAAGCCATTCTAGGAAGGGAGAATCTTATAACAACACCTCTTGGAAGCCTAGATCTGTAGGTCCAAGTCAGTCCTTAGGTACCATTCCTGAGAAAGAAATTATTGAACCTTTGAATCCTGAGTCTGACACCACGGGTTATTTTGATGATATATTTACCCTGTACCAAAGAATCTATTTAAAGAAAAAAGGGAAACATCCTCCTATTACAAGGGCAATTTCTTTCCAAGTTCATTGGGTATCCCTTATAAATGGGTGGAAGACCAAAAGGGATATAATCTGATGAATATATATGATTCTTCCAGTTCTGATATTGAAGAAGTCCTCAACGATAATAACCTTTTGAAAAGGGAATTAGATGAACTGTTGCTTATCAAGAAGAGAAATGATGAGGCTAGAGAAGAACAAATTATAAATGCCATCACTGAAAAATTGAAGAAGTGGGTTGCCCAATTAAAATTGGTAGCTCAGGGTGCAAATGAAGGATTTCATGGTTTGAATAAAGAAATTTTTGGAGATGTAGATACCCTAAGAAAATAATGCCAAGAAAGAGAACACTTGCTTAAGAAAAATGATTCCTAAGATACAGGCCCTGTGTTGAGGCAAGTCATTAATTATGAGAGTCAAAAGCCTCCCAAGTCTCAAACATTTACACAAGATATATCAGTAACTAATGATAAACAAACAGATGCTGATAAATAAAACCAGAAGTGTACTGGCATTAAATTTTTTCAGCCTAAGATTGAAGAGGGTATATCTTAGGATATGTTCTCACTTGATGTGGAGATAGAGAGGGCTAGAAAGACCAAAGATGATATTGCAAGGTAGTTGGAAAAGGAAGAATTAGAAGCTACCACTGCAGAGATGAAAAGAATGATTCCTTTCTTGGGTTTTATAACTAAAATCACTGTAACAAATAATACCATTGCAGTTAATCAAACCATGAAAATATTTAATTCTAGTATTCGGACCACTAATGCTAATAAAAATACCTAGACATGTGGCACAACTCAAAGAGTTGCATCACAACTAGGAGGGAGTGGATTTAATAGAAGTGTTGGTCACCAAAATATAGGCATTGGTAATAGTAGCCACAATATTGGTACAATTTTTTAGAGAAGACCTATTCATATAGAAAGATATAGGAAACTATTTTTTATGGTATCCCTGGCCAACCAAACCCTATTCCTAATGAGATCAGAGATAAGATTCCCAAATTTAGTGGGAATAATGCTATAACTAGTGAGGAGAATCTAAAAGTTTTCACAGATACAATGAATGATTATGAGATTAGAGATGAGGATGTTGTGATGAAATTATTTGTGCAGTCTTTGATTGAGGATGCAAGAGATTGGTACCAAGGTTTGCCTGATAATAGTATTTACTCATGGGATGAGTTTGTTAGAAGTTTCAAACAACAATATGGTGACAAGATAAAATCTGGCTTCATGTTGAATGAATTCAACAATTTGAAATACTTTGCAAATGAAGGCATTTCTGAATTCAACATTAGATTTCAAAAGGCTATGTATAAGTTGTTCCAAGTGTTAAGACTGGATGAAAAAATATGCCTCACCACTTATTGTAATGCTTTAGACGGGAAGACAACTTATTTTCTCATAGATAAAGATCTTCTGACTATGAGAGAGGCATATAAGTTGGCCATAAACATAGAAAGTAATATAAAAGCTTCTGGAAAGCTTGAAAAATGGGATGACAATAGACTCTAGAAAGAGCCAAAAACACAGTCAATAAGAATCCCAAAGAAGAAGATAGAGTGGATACATTAGTGAGTGTGGTGAAAGATCTTGCTGCTAAGGTAGAAAAGAATGAAAAGGGGTTTCAAAATAATAGGCCACAGTATCAAAGGCAAGATAAGCCTTATAGACTGCAAGATTTTCCTTATAAAACCCAGCGGAAAGATGGAAAACCTTTGCCAAAAGAAGAAACCGATCCTAAGAAAAAAGAATTCACTGATCCATTTTAAAAAAAACAATGCACACAATGTAGAGAAAACTCCTTGGTGCATGGCTTGTAATATGACTCATTCCCCTTATTAGTGTGCAGTAGCTCAAGGTGTGGTAGAGCCACGTGAAAATGTTGGAACACAAGAAAGCCAGAGTGATAAAAGACCTACAATAAACATGTGTGCATTCACTGTTGAAGATGATGATGACAAGTCAACAGATGAATCATAAGAGGATGTTCCAGTCATAGTAAATTTTAAAAACACTAAATTAGAACATGTTCAATTTGGAATGCCTAATGATGAGGAGATAAGATTTCTTACTATTGCTGCTGTGAAACAGGCATGAAGTTCATATCAGCTCAGAAATAGAAAGGTTGATCAAAGTAGGAACCAGCCTGGTTCACTTTCTATCACATAAGTCATAAATGAAGAATCAACACATGATGTGGAAGAAGAAAAAAAGGGAGAGATAGAAAAGGATGAACCAAAGGACACTCTGGTTAAGGAAAATAAAGTTACTCCTACTAATGAACAAAAAAACAAGACAATTGAAGGAAAGTAAAGGTAAAATATCTTTAGAAAATGTCATGAATTTCCCAACTTTTGATATGAAACAAGATTTATCCCAAATGAAGGTATATGTCCCTTTAGTTGAGATGTTTAAAATCAAAGAGCATCAAGAAGCTACTTTTTCACTACTATCTGCTTTGCCTGATATACATGATAATACTGGTTTGAATTGTGAATTAAGAGAAAAGCAAGAAGAAAGGATGAAATCTCAGTCTATGTAGAAAGTGTAGTTATCCGAGAACTAGATCAGATTGATCCTTTTTATGTAAAAATGCTTATAAATAATATGTTGTTGAAAAATTGTATGATAGATTCAGGAGATGCTGCTAATGTAATGCCCTACAGTGTGATGAAAGAATTGGGATTGAAGGTTGATACTACTATTGGTAGATGTTATGCCATGGGTAACAGGGAGGTGCCTATAATTGGGAATTTAAAAGGTATTGAGGTCAAGTTGGCTACATTCCCTAAAACTATTCTCAAAATGGACATTGTAGTAGTAGATACTCAACTCCATTTTGGGTTGCTACTATCAAGATAATGGGCTGCAGTAGTGGGAGGACATGTACAGTTGGATTTGTCCTTTGTAACCATTTCTATGAATTAAAATTAAGTTAAGTTATTTCGAGAGCCTAGGGATCCTGTTTTAGTGGAGAAAGTTAATTCAAACATGCTGAATTGTTTTGTGGATGTAAATATGCATAATTTTAGGGTTGAAAAGATTCAACCATAGTTGAAAAATATAGATCCCATCATAGAGGAGTTGGAATTGCAACAATATGGATAGTGGAAAATGTATTTTCATGGAGCATGCTCTAAAGAAGGTTCAGGAGCTGGAGTATTATTTGTCTCTCCATCAGGTATTACTCTCAAGTACTCATTTCTGTTGTCCTTTCAATGTACAAAAAATATACCTGAATATGAGGCATTGTTGTTGGGATTAGAAATAGAAATCAAGCATGGAATTAAGTTGTTAAGAGTTTTTGGAGATTCAAAGCACCCCATATCCCAAATTAGATCAAAATATGCTGCTAAAAATGATAGGCTAAAACAATATAAACATGTTGTATGGGATAGCATTGAATTCTTTGATGCATTTTCCATTGATTGGATAGAGAGATCTAATAATATCATGGAAGATTTTTTGGCTAATGTGGCCTTGAAAAATGATGACTTAACACTAGCAGGGGTATCTATTGTGGAAACCAAGACTAGGTCTACCATTCCTGATAATGTATATAATTGGTAGGGTTTGAAAATGATGAAGATATCCTTACTTTCATTCATTGTGTGGATAATTATGAAGGTCAGAACATTGAATGTAATAATTTGATAGAAATTATTGATGGGAAATAAACCATATTTGGAAATAAAATTTTACAATTGAAGACAAATGAAATCCCTAAAGGATTAACTCAATTAGAGGGATTGTTTACTGATAATGATAGTCATATGTGCCAGAAGTCTGCTACCAAATTGGATGAGTTTGAGGAGGAAAACTTGGGATCAAAGTGTGCTCCTAAGATTGTATATATTGGAAATAAGTTTCCCCCTCATGTGAGAATGAATTTGATTAACTTACTGAAGAAGTTTAAACATATTTTTGCTTGTTCTTATGAAGACCTTAAGGCTTATAGGGAAGATCTCTTCCAGCATGAAATCCCATTAAAAGATGATATTAAGCCTTTTAGACAGAAACAGAGGCCAATCAATCCTTTGCTGGCCCCCCAAAATGCAGTAGGAGCTAACAAGGCTCAGAGAGGCTGGGATAATAAATCCAATATGGCATTCCTCTTGGGTGTCCAACTTGGTCCCAGTCAGAAAGAAAAATGGAGACATCAGGCTATGTGTTGATTTTAGAAACCTCAATGTAGCTTCTTTAAAAGATAACTACTCTTTGCCAAACATGGAGGCAATGCTACAAAGATTTACTGGTTGTGAACTGCTGTCCATGATGGATGGTTTTTCTGGTTACAACTAGGTACTGGTTCAGGAGTATGAATAGTTTAAAACAACACTACTACCCCATGGGGTACGTATGTATATGTGAGAATGCCATTTGGCCTGATGAACGCAGGAGCTACTTTCCAAAGAGCCATGGATGTGTCTTTTAAAGAGTTTGTAAATATAATTATGGTGGTGTATCAAGATGATTTAACTACATATTCTCAAAAGGCTGAGGATCATTGTAAACACTTGGAGAAATTTTTTACTAAATCCTCGGAGTATGGGATTTCATTAAATCCAATGAAATGTCACTTTGTTGTGACAGAAGGTAAATTGTTGGGACATATAGTGTCAAAAGAAGGTGTCAGGATTGATCCTGAAAGAGTGGAAGCCATTAATAAGGTCTTGCCTCCCAAAAATATTAAAGGTGTTTAGTCTTTCCTTGGGAAAGTAAATTTTGTAAGAAGGTTCATTGCAAACTTTGCTGAGATAGTGAAGCCCATTGTTAAATTGCTGAAAAAAAATGCCAAGTTTGAATGGGACAAAGAATATCAGTTAGATTTTGATGAAATAAAGATGGCTATTCAGCAAGCACCAGTTTTGAGATCTCCAGATTATGAAAATCCTTTTTCTCTATTTTCTTTTGCTAAATTTCATACCATTGCTGCAGTGCTTTTGCAGAAGGATGATGTAGGTTTTGAACATCCCATAGCATTTTTCAGTATGTCTCTAAAGGCAATAGAACTTAATTATGAGATAATGGAGAAACAAGCCTATGCCTTGGTCAAAGAAATCAACATTTTTAGACCTTATTTAGTTTGTACAAAAATAATTGCTTATGTGCCACATGCTACAGTGAAAGATATATTGTCTCAGTCAGAAGTTAACTAGAAAGAGATGTCGATGGATCAACATGATCCAAGAATTCAATCTAGAAATTCAAGTTACTAAATTGGTAAGGGGTTTGGTCTTGGCCAAGTTAATGACTGACACAAACATGGAATTGTCTCAAGTCAACAATGTACAGGCAGTGAATATGATTTATACCAGTATATAATTGCAGCTATGGTATACTGCTATTGTGTTTTTTCTGAAAAATGGTAAGTGTCTAGAACACATGTCATATAATCAAAAAAGGACTCTAAAGTTGTAGGCTCAAAGATATGTATTGCTACAAGGTGATTTATTTTGGAAGAACAGGGATGGAATTTTATTGTTCTGTCTAGATGAATCACAATCTAAAAAATTCTTGAGTGAAATGCATAGTGGTGTGTGTGGGGGAACTACTCTACCAAAACCATAGCTCACAAAATAATCAGAGTTGGATTCTATTGGCCTTTTCTTTTTAAAGATCCTCAGAATTTTTTATAAAGGTGTGAACCTTGCCAGAGGTTCTCTTCTAAAATAAATTTTTCAGGAGCATTGCTTTTGAATCCAATGACTATTGAAGCACCTTTTTCCCAAAGGGGTCTTGACTTTATTGGTGAGTTTACAGAAAAATCCAGTGGAGGCCACAGTTGGATTCTTGTGGCTACAGACTATTTCACCAAATGGATAGAAGAAATCCCATCAAAAAGGGCAACTAGTAAGGTGGTAATGAATTTCTTAATGGATAATATTTTGACAAAATTTGGTGTGCCTACTAGGTTAATCATGGACAATGTCATGTGTTTTAGATCTGAGGAGTTTAAGGACTTCTGTGAAGATTATGGCATTATTGTGTCTTATTCCTCACCATATCATCCTCAAGCAAATGGACAAGTTGAGTCCAGCAATAAAAGCATCATGAAGATCATTAAGAGGATTTTGGAGAAAAATAAAAAATCTTGGCACTCAAAGTTGAAGTTAGCCCTTTGGGCTAACAAGGTAACAGTGAGAAGAGAAATAGGGGTATCCCATTTTGAAATGGTTTATGGAACTCAGGCAAGATTTCCTTTGAATAATTTGTTACCTGTATATAAATTTCTGTAAGAAGAAGAATTTGAAGAACAAGAACCCATGATGGAGATGATGGATCAATTGGTGGAATTAGAAGAAATAAGAGCAGAGGCACACAAAAGAAATATGAAGCTCCAATGACAGTCTAAATACCTTTTTGATAAAAGAACCACTGAAAGAAATTTTCAGATAAATGAAATGGTGCTTCAATGGAATGCTAGAAAAGAAGAAAAGGGCAAACACAGTAAGTTTTAATCATTATGGATGGGCCCCTTTGTAGTTCAAGAGTTTCATGGTCAAGAATCATACTTTCTAAAGGACTCTGATGGTGAGATATAGGAATTTCCAGTGCATAGACAATTCCTGAAGCACTATTTCTCATAAATTTCTTTGTTCCATGCACTTTAAGTTCTGGTCTTGTTGTGTGTGCATGTACAGTTTTGTTTCAGTTTGTGGTCTGCCTCTCAAAGTTTTGGTTTCTAATGTTAATCTTGCAATTAAATTTCCCCAGTAGGAGCCATTGTTAGCACTATATATTGAAAATTTTCAAATTTCAAACATTGGCCTTGTTCTCATGTATTGTTGTTCAAAATCTCTGTCTTTTCATGCCAAAAGATCCCAATTTTGGTTAAAGTCATCAAATTGTCTTGTTGAAAGCTTATATCGTGCAGTCGCGGTTGTTTTATGTCATGAGATTTTAGGTCCATAACTTAGCAAGCATTATGAAGTCAAGTTGGTCGTTCACTTGCTCAAGGTTTTGGTTCATGTATTTTTCTGCGTGAGTGCGTGAGGAAGTTGAGTTAAAAATATCGCTCATTCGCTGAGGTTTTGACTAATGTGTTTTTTTCTGTGCGAGTAGGTGATGCAGTATATTTTAATGATTAAATGGTTCTTTTTGCTCAGTTGTGCTTGAAGATTTCCAGGTTCTGAGGTGCGCGAGTATGCGACTAAAAGATCAAGTTTGTTATCGTTCACTCATCGGTGATTTGTTGTCTAAGTTTTTGAGCTCACGAGTGCGCAATGAGGAAAAAAGGTAACTTGTCGCTCAGTCACTAATGAACAAAGTCAAGTCAGAAAAGGTCAGCGAGTATGTGATTGATGTACTATGAAGGATTGTTGAAGGTACTCGCTCACTCATGGAAGGTTTTCTCATAAAAAACTTCAATGCGCGAGTATGCGACTGTGGATAATATAGATCATCGCTCACTCATTGATAGTATTGGACTGATGTATTTTGTAGTGCGAGTGAGCAACAGGTTAAAAGAAGCTGTAAGAAATGGATCATTTCTCACTCACAAAGATAAAAGAGTAGATTAAAAGGCACGGAAATTGTGCGAGAGGAAAGAATTCATGATTGGTTCTAATCATTGCTCACTCACTCACATTCAAACATGATGAGCTAGAGGTTAGCGAGTGCGTTGTTAGTAATAACTGAGAGGGGGGGTGAATCAATGGCTTCAAAAACTTTTCTTTATTCTAACCACCAATCAAATAAACCTCAGATTATTATGTCCCTTACAAGATGCATGCCATAAAATACTTTATAATAATTAGCTGTCTATTGGTTTTCCTTTTCTGACCTTATTCTCTTTGATTACCGATAAGAAGTAAAACTTATTTATTGACACTCAGTAAATATACAGAGTATACTGATAAATCCAAAAATGCATATGTGAAATGTAAAACATTAAAGTAATAAACCATACACACACAAAACAAGGATTTTAACATGGAAACCCTGTTAAGGGAAAAAACCACTGCGACTAGTACCCAAAATTTTCACTCTTCTGAAGTGAGCCCTATTAGGAGCCAACCCTGTTAAAGGTTACAAACACACTATTAGGTGTGACCTTGTTAGAGGATTTTGTACATAGAGGTTGTCACTTAGTATCGGGCAACTCAGTTTGCTACCATCCTTGAATCAACCTCCTTCTTAGACTGTCAATAGGCTTTAGACAAATCTAGTGCTACTTTCATGAATCAACCTTTTTGGCACTTCTTGGGATGTACCTCAATATATAGAAGACTGATAAGTCCTGCTCTATTAAGAGACTTGATGCTTCAATGGTTAAACTGAAACACAATGACCTGTTTCTAATGCAACTTGAATTGCAGATTTTCATATCTATTTAAGTACATTACCTCTCTGATCAATGTATCAATTCAATTCTTTGTGCTCCACACTTTCTGCTCTGTGATGTTGTGCTTCACTATTTGTCGATGTCTGCAGAATTCTTTAGCTCTCCTTCAGCTTGATTGATCAGGACTGTATGAAGTTATCAATCATCAGTTTCTCTTTAGCATCCTCTTTCTATTCACTCCCCCTCTTTGTGATTATTCAAAAATGAATTAAGCTTGTCTCTTATATAGACATGATATTCACCATTTCTTGATTCTTGATTCTTGATTCTTGGCGTGAAAAGCAATCCAGCCAATCTGATTTAAAGCATAACTCCTAATTTATCTCGTAGTTATCTTTATGCCAAATGTACAAATCTTCTTTAAATCAATCACTTAACTCTGGTCAAATAAAACAATGAAAACAACCAGTTAAGTCTATCTTTATCTCTTGTCAGCTAGATATTTTTTCATTTTCTGAACTCTCTATTCTATCGGTCAACTCTGTAGTTAGTCATCGGTGACAACTGCCAGTTCCGTCAGTGTGACTCTAGTCAGTTTTAGGATCTTCGCCCATCAGGCATCATTGGATTTTACTCGTCGGGAAACTCTATTCTTAGCTCATCGGGCATCCTGTGATTTTGCTTCATCAAGCAATACTATCTTCTACTCATCAGGTATCACTGTGACTTTGGTTCTTTGCCTTTACCGATGGTGTGCACTTTGTCGATGTTATCTGTCACTTAGTGAATACTTGACTTTTATGCATTGTTGAAAGCATAATATTTGTTCCATTGATTCTCTGAAGTGTTTGGCATTATATACATGACCGTACAGATGATATCAAGTTGACATCAATGAAAATACAAACCATTAATTGATTTTATGTCTTGCATTATCTTCAACTTAACATTATCAAACATTTAATCAGTTACATGTCATCAATCTCTCCCTTTGGCATTGATGGCAACATACAATATTATCACACTATACTATTTCTAATACAATATGAATTACAATTGTTGAGATTCATCAAACTACCTAACAGTTTGTTTTGATAACTGATAAAAATGTCTGAACGTCGATAAGCTCTATGTTAGCTTAGATTTGATTCTTGCAGTTCTCTATGTGTTGTTTGTTCTGATGTGTTGCATCCTTTCCTTGTGTCAATATATCTCTTTTGACTATTCTTTTTTTTTTTTTCAACTCTCCCTTTGGCTATGATCTCTCCCTGTTGGAGTAATTTGATAATGGATAATCTTTCTTCTTTTTCTGAAGACTATGATAATATGGAAACTTTCTCTCCCTTTGACAACAATGCCAAACAAATATCTTATAGATATCAAACATTAATGTCAAATAATCATTTTCTTCCATCCATAATATATTCCTTTAATTTTCCTTATCCATCAGCAATACAACAATATTCTCTGGTGCTCGGTTATGATATATACCTTTTTGTATATAGATGTAGCTTTGAAGTTCATCTTTTTGCTTGCATCAACATGAATGATATTATGATAATATATAGGTTGATGCAGCCTTCAATCTTTTACTGACTAGTAGACAAGGGTTTGACCCCTAGTCTCTTTTTTAGGTACTCAAATGTATATTTGGGAAGTGGCTTGGTGAAGATATCGGCCAATTGTTCTTTTGATTGTACATACTCAAGTATCACCTCTTTTTATTGAACTTGTTCTCTTAAGTAATGATACTTGATGGCAATGTGTTAATTCTTTGCATGCATGACTGAATTTTTGGAAATTTTTATTGCACTGGTGTTATCACAATAGATAATCACTGGTTCTAAGATCTTCATATGCATACCTTCTAGCAATTTTTTGATCCATGCAATATTTGAGCAATTTGCAGCAACAACAACATATTCTACTTCTACAGTAGACTGTGAGATGCATCCTTGCTTCTTGCTTATCCATGTGACAAGTATGTCACCCATAAAGAATGCTCCTCTAGTTGTGCTCTTCTGGTCATCAAGATTTCTATCCAAATCAGCGTCGGTAAACACTTTTAGTTTATATTTGCCTTCTCTTTTATACCATAAGCCAAATTCCTCATTATTCTTCAGATATCTTAGGATTCTTTTCACAGCAGTCATATGTGATTCCTTGGGGTTAGAAAAAAATCTAGCAACAATTCCTACTGCATGTGCAATATCTGGTCTAGTGCATACAACATACATGAGTTTTCCAATCATTGATCTATACAAAGTCTAATTTACCTCTGTTGTCTTGTCTTCATTTGTTAACTTACATCCAGTAGCCATTGGTGTTCCAACTAGTTTGGAATCTTCCATCTTGAATATTTTCAGGACCTCTTTGATGTATTTGGACTGTGTAATGAAAATACCTTCACTTTGTTGAATGATCTATAGACCAAGAAAGATCTTGATCTCTCCAAACATAGACATCTTGAATTCTTTTCTCATCTCATCAACAAATGATTTACATAGCATATCATTTCCTCCAAATGTAATGTCATCAACAAATATTTCAGCAATCAAAGTGTTAGCACCAGTATCTTCTTTCAAATAAAGATTACTGTTTTCACTAGTCCTTATGAATCCAATACTTATTAGATAGGAATGAAGTCATTCATACCAGTCTCTAGGAGCTTGTTTCAATCCATACAAGGCTTTGTGAAGTCTACATACCATGTCCCTCTTATCTGGATCTACAAACCCTTCTGGTTTCTCAATGTATACCTCTTCTTCAAGTATTCCATTTAGGAATGCTGACTTGACATCCATTTGATATACTTTGAATCCTTTGAATGCAACATAAGAAAGTAGTATCCTTACTCCTTCTAGCCTTGCAATGGGTGCAAAGGTCTCTCCATAGTCTATACCTTCCTCTTGTGCATACCCTTTGCATACTAGTCTTGCTTTGTTCCTTGTGACTTCTTGATTCTCGTTCAGCTTAATCCTGAATATCCATTTTGTACCGATGACATTCTTGTCATCTGGTCTTGGCACAAGTGACCATGTTTTGTTCTTCTCAATATGCTCAATCTCATCATTCATAGCACTTATCCATTCTTCATTATCTAGTACAACATTGACAGATTTTGGCTCAAACTCACAAATTAAACAATTTGAGGTTAAAGACTTACTTCTTGTTCTTATACCAGCTTTCTTATCTCCTATGATTTGGATCTCTAGATGGTTCCTTCTTACATATCTTGCAAGTACAGGTACAGTTCTTTGTCTATCAGCTTGATCATTTTCCTGATCTTCGTTCTATTCTTCATTACCTTGCACATTATCTTCATTATTATCCTGACCGTCGGTAACAGTAGTCTAGCCGTCGGTTGCAACATTTTGTTGTTCAGGAATTAAGCATTGTTGCTCGGGTAGAGTGTTGGGTTCTTCACAATATACAAACTTGTTGTAGTCCTCTGGTTCTTTTGTGATTTCCATCTCATTCTTTTCTGCAAACTCATCAATCTTTACATTTGCACTTTCAACTATTTTGTTAGAGGCATTGATAAGACATTTAAAAGATTTGATTTTGGTAGAATACCCTAGAAAAATACCTTCATCACTTTTGGTGTCAAGCTTTCCATTTCTATCATCTTTTAAGACATAACATTAACTACCAAAGATCTTGAAGTAACTTACATTGGGTGTTTTATCATACCATAGCTCATAAGGTGTCTTCTTTGTGTCCTTCAATTTTACTCTATTAAGTGTATAGACAGCAGTGGTGACCACTTCCCTCCAGAAGATCTGGGTGATTTTTTTCTCTATCATCAATGTTCTTGCACAATCAACTATTGATATGTTCCTTCTCTCAGCAATCCCATTTTGTTGTGGTGTTCTTGGTGCAGAAACATGTCTTTCTATACCATGCTCATTACAGAAATTAGTGAATTCATATGATATAAATTATCCTCCTCTATCTAGTCTCAAACATTTCAAATCCTTACCACTTTTTTTTTCTACCATAACCTTATACCACTTAAACATCTTAAATGCTTCAGATTTATCTTTTAGAAACATAACTGTCATCATTCTAGAGTAATCATCAACAAAGAGAATAAAATATCTATCTTCATAATAGCTCTTTGTCCTCATAGGTCCACATAAATTAGTATGGACTAATTCTAGAATATAATCAGATGTATGGGTTTTACTTTTGAAACTAGACTTTTTCATTTTACCTTTTTGACAATTTTTACACATGATGTTGTCTGGCTTTGTCATTGTTGGTAAGTCTCTTACATTTCTTCTTTTGCTTTTTTTATCATGTTGTCAAAATTCACATGACACAATATTTTGTGCCAAAACCATATGTCTTCATTTCTAAATCATTAAGCAAGTGGTGTTAGTATCATTCAGATAGAATAAGTTACCTTTAGTCTGTTCACTGGTACCAATCAGTTTTCCTGATTCATTGAAGATCTTTGCCTTCTTGTTCTCAAATGCTACTCTGTG
>MU223320.1:1503825-1517862 GCA_018584345.1 Thuja plicata | reverse complement strand
GTTATTCAACATTATAGTTCCTTTACCTTCAACCAGACAAGGTGTATCATTACCCATTCTTACTGTACCACCATTATAATACTCAAAATTATTAAACTTTTCTTTGTCACCGGTCATGTGGTGAGTGAAACCACTATCTATAATCCAGATGTCTGCTAACCTTATATATGAGTGCAGTTTCTACATACCTTTCATCTTCATTTGAATCATCTTTCACAGCTACAAATACCATCTCGATGTCTTCATCAGGTTCTGTGTTAGTATCTTCATCTTTGGAAGCAGCTAGGTACCTAGCCTTCTTGTCTTTATCCTTGTAGTCTCAGGTATCTTTTCTTTCTGATTGTTGGTAACTTATGTAATCCTTTTTATCACCTCTGTCAGATTTCTTCTCGAAAGATCTGTCATTACCTTTTTCATCTTTTTTTCTGTTAGGAAATCTTGCAGCAAAGTGTCCAATCTCTCTACAATTAAAGCATACAAGTGGTAACTTGCCTTTGTATTTACCTTTGCCTCTCTACATTCTCCTTGCCACGAGTGCTTCTATTTCATCTATATCTTCTTCTTTACTTTCACTTTCACTATCTCTTCTAGATGTGTGTCGTTGACTTGATTTACTTATTTTCATAGAAGACTTAAATGCAGACTCTAAGTTTGGTAAGACACTATTATCAAAGTTATTCATCTCAAGTGAAATCAGTCTACCAATTAAACTATCAAGAGTGATTGTATTGTTTGCTACTGCTCTCATTTCTTGAATAGTAGAAACTCTAATAGCATATATAGGTAGTAAGGTTCTTAAGATTTTACTTACCACTGTCTCCTCTTCAAGTGTACCTCCAACACCTCGTATAGTATTGAATACTTCTTTTATTCTTGTGCTATACTGTGTGATGTTTTCTCCTTCTTTCATTCTGAGATCAACAAATTTTCCTCTAAGGCTTTCTGCCTTGGCTCTCAGAACATTTGTATCACCTCCATGTACAAGCTTCAGTTTGTCCCACATTTTCTTTGCAGTTTTGCAATCCTTGACATCTTCAAATTCAGCATCGGAGAGTGAGGAAGAAAGCTCTATAACCATGCAGTTATGCTCATGCTTCTCTCTTAATTGATCTACTGTCATATCTCCTGTAGGAAACACATATTTAGTATCTAAGTATTGAGAAACATCATTACCAATACGTGATAAGTGGAGTGTTATCCTACTCTTCCATGAAGCAAATTTGTCTTTGTTCAACTTGGGCAGATCTCGTCTGTTCATCTTGTGATCTTGACTTAGGTCTTGAAACCTTCCTTCTAAGCACACAAGCTCTGATACTAATTGTTAGTAATAACTAAGAGGGGAGGGGAGGGCATGAATCAGTGGCTTCAAAAACTTTTCTTTATTCTAACAACCAATCAAATAAACCTCAAATTATTATGTCCCTTACAAGATGCATGCCATGAAATACTTTATAATAATTAACTGTCTGTCGGTTTTCCTTTTCTGACCTTATTCTCCTTGATTATCGATAAGTAGTAAAACTTATTAACCAACACTCATTAAATATATAGAGTATACCGATAAATCCAAAAATGCATATGTGAAATGTAAAACAATAAAGTAATAAACCATAAACACATAAGACAAGGATTTTAACGTGGAAACCATGTTAAGGGAAAAAACCACTAGGACTGGTACCCCAAATTTTCACTCTTCTGAAGTGAGCCCTATTAGGAGCCAACCCTGTTAAAGGTTACAAACACACTGTTAGGTGTGACCTTTTTAGAGAATTTTATACATAGAGGTTGTCACTTAGTATCGGGCAACTTAGTTTTCTACCATCCTTGAATCAGCCTCCTTCTTAGACTTTCAATAGGCTTTAGCCAAATCTAGTGCTACTTTCATGAATCGACCTTTTTGGCACTTCCTGAGATGTACCTCAATATATAGAAGACTATTAAGTCATGCTCTGTTAAGAGACTTGATGCTTCAATGGTTAAACCGAAACACAATGACCTATTTCTAATGCAACTTGAATTGCAGATTTTCAGATCTATTTAAGTACATTACCTCTTTGATCAATGTATCAATTCAATTCTTTGTGCTCCACACTTTCTGCTCTGTGATGCTCTGCTTCACTGTTCATCGGTGTCTGCAAAATTCTTTAGCTCTCCTTTAGCCTGATTGATCAAGACTGTATGAAGTTATCCTTCATCCATTTCTCTTCAGTATCCTCTTTCTATTCATTCCCCCTCTTTGTGATTATTCAGAAATGAGTTAAGCTTGTCTCTTATATAGACATGATATTCACTGTTTCTTGATTCTTGATTCTTGATTCTTGGCATGAAAAACAATCTAGCCAATCTGATTTAAAGCATAACTCCTAATTTATCTTGTAGTTATCTTTATGCCAACTGCACAAATCTTCTTTAAATCAATCACTTAACTCTGGTTGAATAAAACAATGAAAACAACCAGTTAAGTCTATCTTTAGCTTTTGCCAGCTAGATATTTTGTCATTTTCTGAACTCTCTGTTCTGTCAATCAACTCTATAGTTAGTCATCGATGAAAAATACCAATTCTATCGGTGTGATTCTAGTCAGCTTTGGGATCTCCGTCCATTGGGAATCATTGGATTTTACTCATTGGGCAACTCTGTTCTCAGCTTGTCGGGCATCTTGTGATTTTGCTTCGTTGGGCAATACTGTCTTCTGCTCATCGGGTATCACTGTGACTTTGGTTCTTTGCCTTTACTGATGGTTTTCACTATGTTAGTGTTATCTGTCACTTGGTGAATACTTGACTTTTATGCATTGTTGAAAGCATAATCTTTTTTTAGTTGATTCTCTGAAGTCTTTGGAATTATATACATGACCATACAGATGATATCAAGTTGACATCAATGAAAATACAAACCTTTAACTGATTTTATGTCTTGCATTATCTTCAACTTAACATTATCAAACATTTAATTAGTTACATGTCATCATGCGTGACCAAGGAAAGCTTGAGCAATGGATTTGTACTTGCTCACTCGTGCGGGTTTGAAGAAAGTGAAATTTTAAGCAACGAGTCCACGACTGATAAAAGGAAGTGTGCTACCTCTCACTCGCACAGCTGTAAATGTAACCGATAAAGGGATAGTGAGTGTAAGACTAGTAAATGATCAAGATGTTATTTAGGTCATCTCTCAGTCATGAAAGATATAAGTCCAGACAAAGAGAGACCGTGAGTGCATGAATGGTTGTAAGGAAAGGTCTTATTGCTCACTCGCAAGGACATTTTTGAATACAAGTCTCGTACAATGAGTGAGTGACAAGTTGACAAGTGGCTCATTCCCAGCTTATGAATACAAAAAGGGAAAAGGTACGTACTCTGTTCTAGCAAGGATGAAATAGTGTGAATTAAATGGTAGCATTAGTTTCAGAAAGATGACTGTATGACACTGCAAGTGTGAGAATTTGCATTCAAGTGGAGAAGACGCCGATTTGATGGCTATCAATATGAATAATTGAGATTTTTTTCTATATAACTCTCATTTCTACCTTTGAGAATTTTTGAGAAAGCAACATAGCTCATTTCTTGAGATTGCATTCTAAGAGAGAAGATGAGTCAAGCTACTACTAGTGCAGCCTCACAGGGGTTTGAGAAGAAGAAAGTTGCAGGGAAGAAATATGTGGAAGAATTTGATGAGTTGTTGCCTGGAATGTCAAATGCAAACAATGCCAGTTGGGATAAATGGAAGGATAGATGGTTCCAATATAGAAATCTTGTTACTCCCAATTTCTATGGTAATACTCTTTTTGATTATTTATGGAATAATAGGGTTAAAGCAGTTCCTACTAGCAATCCTTGGGAATTGAATATGGAAAAATTAATTGTGCCTAATGTCTATATTGATATAGACCTTATAAAAGGATTAGCTAAGAATTATTTCCCAGTAGCTAGGGTAATTATAAAGAAGAACAAAGAAGCCCTAGTGTATATAAATAGAAAATCAGTAGCAGAGGTCTTTGGAATCACTGATGCATTATGCATAGAAATTGACTTGGAAAAGATACAGACAAATTAAAAAAAGAGGGAGAAATTGATCAAGAAGTAAGAGATGCCCAGATTCATGCCTAGGGTAGATATAAATCTGGTGATAATCCCAGATAATGTTCAACCACCTTTCAACCTGTCCCTTTTCCACCATTATGTGAAATGCACAGTGTATGGCCTAAGCAGAGTTTTAGTTTTTGATGGAGATTCTACTATTGCTCCAGACCTGCTTATGATGGCCATGAATATCCAGCACCCAGAGGTCAATTTAGATTATGATTACGTGGGGTACATAGTTGAAGCTATACATACTACACTAGTAGATATACAGTCAAATGTTCCTATACAACCTTTTAAACATTACTCACATCTGATGTTTATAATTCTGTATTACAACAAGGCATCCATGGATAAAGAGATGGAGCTGTTTACCTCATAATATGGTGTCAGTATGCCAATCCAAAGGTGGACCTAGGTATGGGATAGTGCTTCTGTAAACTCATCTTTTGTATGGTTTTGTAATTGGATTGTAGATCCAATTTTTGATTAATTGGGAGCGGATAGGGAGAGGTTACCAATTGAGGTTAGAAGGATTTTAAGACCTTGGCATTTTGTTCAAAATTGGGGTGACTTTTTCTTCTTTGACCAATTCACTATTATAAGGGTATATGGTTGTTCACAACCACCTCATGTTCTCCCCAAATTTGTTCCTCTTAGGGTTGCATTTTTAGAATTCATTTGGTAAATCACTTGGGTGGATAAAGAATTCTTAGAAGGACATAGGAGGGGTACTTTTATCCCTAGGTTATGGGTGGGGTTTGATTTCTCTATTAGGAAGAGAGTTTTTGATTTGATCAATGATTTCTTAAAACAATATAGGATGTCCACAATAGTTGCTAGATTTTGTGATCCAGAACAGTTCATAAAGATAGCTTTGAAAACTATGGTTTCCTAGGTACCAATCAAAGATCATGAGCCATTAGATGATGAAGATGTTGTGAGGAACAGGTTGGATAGAGTTGAGGTCCAAGAGAGAAGAATAAAATGGAAGGATCTTCTGAGGGCTGAAAAAGAGTGGAAGGAATCTGACAAAACATTTTCTGGTTTTTTCCTTGATAGTCCACACTTGCAAAGAATGGAAGATATGGTGAAGTCATATGACACTTTAATGGCACAAATATCACACTTCAGTGTTGAGGATGCATAGTCCCAGGGATCCCCTCTTGCTATTGCACTACATGATCAGGAACATTTTTAACAACAAGAAGAACAACATCAAGACAAAGAAGAGGCTGGTGAAGAAGCTACTTTTACTAGAGAACCACCTAAGAAGAAATAGAAAACAAAGCACAAGATGGTGCAAGATATAAAAAGCTTGGCTAAAGCTGTGATAACAGTGCATGGAAAATACTTCAGGAAATTGAAAAGGCAATGGTAGAAAGACCCTCAAGATGAAGGCCATGGAGATAATCAGATGATCCTATTTCCAGAAATTGATGAGAGAGTAATGATGGCAACTGAATTCATCAAGGATGATGAATTCATAAAATTTGAAGAATTCAAAAATTTCTTGATCAAGTTAAAACAAAAGGATTTGAGGCAAAGCTTGATCACAGGTGAAGGACAAGAGGAAAAGAATGAGGAGATTGTAAAGACACTCCAGGATTATGATCCTAAGAGTGAATTGATTACTGTGGAGCAGGCCAGATTATTGGTACAGAATAGTGGGGTGTTGTTAATGCCTTATTGGGACTTGCAGTCCACTTTCATTATTGATCAAATTAGAAGGCAAGAAAACCCTTTGATGAAAATAGAATTTTCAATATATGAGGTATTGAAAGGAACATGATTTGATCCCAAGTCTAAGACTTTAGCCATTTGGTCCTTGGCCCCTGCTACACAGAAGCCTTTGGTTATGACCATAAGGGAGGAAATGAGGGCAGATAAAATGATTTAGAACCTACAGAACACAAGTGATACTGAGATAGCCTAGCTTATGACCCAAGTGTCATTTATGAACTTAGCAAAAGTGGATGACTTGTCCAAAAGATATGAAACAACTTTTGGTCAAATGATGGCTCTGGCCAAGAAACATGAAGAAGTTTTGATTCATAACCACACCCGGGAGGAGAAAATAGAAAAATTAAAGGAATAATTGGAAGAAAGAAAGAAAAATACAGCCCCCAGGAAGTATCAAAAGATGAAATAGATGCTGCAATAGAAACAAAGGAGGACTCAACACTGGAAGAAGGCCTATCTAAGGAGCTATCACAGGGAAAAAATAATAATGTTATTTCTATTGTATTTCCTATACTATACAACATCGGATTGATGTTTTGAAGCAAAACACAGAAATAGTGTATACACTATATGGCTCACTACAGGAAGCCTCAAAGACAACTACTAAAGCCATGACATTTCTGGAGCCTACCTTCAAAACTTGGTCAGGAAGAAATAGGCTAATGGAAAAATTGAAGACAACAATGTTATACAGTGATGATTTTCCTGAAAAAATCATAGATATTATTGAGATGATTAATGAAGTGAATGATACTTATGCTTTCTTCAATGGAAAAGCTGAGCTAATAGATAACAAATTGCAATTATTTGGTTATCAGTGCCCTCCATTAGTTCCAAAAATTTATGATGAATCAGGTGTGTTAAAACCACAATCAAATTGGAAAGAAGAATTTGATGGAATATGCAAGGATAAGGAAATGAAACAATGCCTGAAAAAGGATACTGATGCAAAATATTGTAATTAATTGATTGATAGCCTTTTTAAGGTTGAAATAGATATGACAAAGTTTGTTTCCGAGGCCAGAACAACCATGGATGCCAGGTGGAAAGAATTTGTTACTAAGATGGAGCAGGAGAAGACTTTTGATTGGCCCACCACCAAGGAGGTGAATAGGCGGGAAGCAAAGATGAAAGGATAAGAGAGATATTTTCAAGTGCAACAACAAATTTTGTTTAGACTTTGCATACATTTGGCCACCCGTGTTCTGTTTTAAATTTAGTTTTTCTGTCAGTTGTAAAAGTTCTTGCAAAGATTTTGTAAATCTTTCCCATGTAGTTCGTAGCTTGTTGCATCCTTAGTTATAAAAGGATTCCAAGACTACTGGGAAAAGGATAGCCATTTTTCATTTGGGAGTACAAGATTGAATTGTATAAACTCTGGTTTAAGACCAATATATTTTGAGGAGGGTTTTGAAAGTTCATTGTTGAGTGTAATAGAAATTTTGATTATGAATACAAATGAAATCCATCATTAATAGTTTTTGAAACATATGATGAGTATTTTTCTTCATTATTATGTTTTGAATTTTACTTAAATTGAATGATCAAGGAATGTTCAATTTATGCGTCTGTTAGGAAGATTTTGAAATTGTTTTAGGGTTCTTTCAAGGAAAGATTAAAATTGCCTTAGGGTTATTTTAGTGAAGTTTAGAGTATCTAATGAATTTGATGAATTATCTTGCCATATGTATGAAGGTTGATATACAAGGTACATCTATTTTTATGTCAAATCTGTAGTTGTTTTAAGTTCATATTCATAGCAATTGGTTATGAATATTCATAGTAACTCCAAACCCTAGGATAAAGCACTGGTCTATTTTCTATTGGAATAGGTGACTATCATATTAAAATTGATCTTTGTCATTATGTTAAAATATGTCAAATAAATGTTACAGAGACTGATCTCTATAATTCCATTTATATCTGCTAGAATTATTTTGTGATTTGATTGTTCTAAGTCAGAAGGGTATTCCCACCCGAGTTTATGGAGCTCAAAGTGTAGGGGGTTTAAAAACCCTATTTATGTCATTCTGTATCTTGCTTGATCAGTGTTTGGGACAAATAGAGCAAGCTCACCAAGAGTATTTCATATGCTAGCAAGAAAAAGAACTAACACAAGGCTTGAAAAGGAGACATGTCAAGAGAACTATGGTACCCATTATTATAGGAAAACTCAACCAAGTACAAATAGTCCTCCCACCTCGACTATTGATCCATCACATACATGATGTGAAGCATTTCCTCAAGAACTTGATTCACTCACTCCATCTGACCATTGTTCTTGAGGTAATATGTTGAACTAAAATTGAGATGACCACCCAATGTATTCTAGAGAGATGTCCACAATGCAGAAGTAAACATTGGATCTCTATTTGAAATGATCGTCTGAGGTATCTCATGCAAATTGATTATATAATCCATGAATACATGTGCTACCAAAGTAGAAGTATATGAAGCTCTGATGGGTGAAAAGTGATCCACCTGGGGAAACTTTTCCATAGTAACCATAATAGCATCATAACAATGTAAAGAAAAAGGTAGCCTGGTAATGACATCAATAGATATAGTGTCCCACTTCCACTCTAGAATGGAATGTGGCTACAAAGGCATGCTAGATGTTGATGCTCCTCCACTCTATAACACTCAAGATATTTAGCCACAAAAACAGAAAAATTATGCCTCATTGCTACCTAAAAGTAAAACATGCATCTTCTTGATGTCAAGATGCATGTGGAATACGACACACAATGTGCCTCAAAAAAAAATAGGGAATGAAGATCACCTGACCCCAAAAAATGAATGCATCCATGGTTCAACATAAATCCATCTGACTCCAAATAATAACCTAAAAACTGACCCGAAGGGTATGTTCAGACTCAATGTCCACTCTAACTTTCTAATACCAAAATTCACTAGGTAAAACCTCAAGAATAGGGCTATGAAAATATGCACCATGAGACAAAAAAAAAGATCTCATATCTTCTCCTACTCAAGACATCCACAAAAAAATTCTTTCCCTTCATGTAATGCACATCAAAATTATACTCACAAAGGAACTCCATACAATGACATTGTCATGCATTCAAGTTTGGATGAGAAAACATATGTTGCAAGTTGTGATGATCGTTATACAACTCAAACCTGTGACCCAAAAATAAATTCCTCCAATGCACTTGCGCATGCACAATCATCACTAACTCAAAATCATGGGTGTGGTGGTTAAACTCATGATCCCTGAGCTTCCAAGACTCATATGCTATCACTTATCCCTCCTGCATAATAAATTCCCTCACACCCTCCATCAATGCATTAGTGCACACCTCCTTAAGAGCATGAAAAATTGACTCACTACGTGAACCAAACAAACTTCTTCCCTTTCCTATGAAGAGAAGTAATAGGATGAGCCAACTGAGAAAAGTCCTTCATAAATTGGCAGTAGTATCTTGCCAAACCCATGAGGCTACAAACCTCAGGAGCATTAGTAGTCATTGGAAAATCCATAATAGCCTGGATCTTCAAAGGATCTATAGAAATACCCTATCCAAAGATGATATGGCTCAAATATCTCACCTCAATCTAGAAGAACTCATATTTGGCTAGGTTTCCAAACAATTGATGGTCATGAAGACACTGAAAAATCTGATACAAATGGCCCTCATGCTCTTCCATATTCCTTGAATACACTAAAATCTCATCTAAAAACACAAGGACAAAATGGTCAAGATAGGTGCGGAACAACCCATTCATCAAACTCATGAACACTAATGGCGCATTGGTTGACCCAAAGGGTATAACCGTAAACTCATAATGCCCATATAAAGTGTGAAAATATGTACGATGAATATCATCCTCATGGATACAAAGATGATGGTATTCCAACTTAAGATCTATCTTCAAGAACACTCACTCCCTTCATCTGAGCAAAAAAATTGTCAATCCTTGACAAGGGATATTAGTTCTTCACCATCACCTTAATCAGCTACCGATAACCATGCATAAATGCAAGGATCCATCCTTCTTCATCTTGAACATGACTAGTGCTCCCCAAGGGGAAATACTAGGATGAATATGGACCTTGGCCAATAACTCCTCTAACTACAATTGAAGCTCACTCAAAACCTGAGTGGTCATACGATAAGGTTCCTAAGAAATAGGCTCAGCTTTGGGAATGAGATCAATACATGAATCTATGTTGCACCGAGGCAGCATAATTGGAATCTCACTCAGAAATACATTTATAAACTCATGAAGGAATGGATGATCATCAAGATACACCTCTAAAATGTCAACCCAACCAAGGTCACTAATAGAGACTGTGAACAACTAACAACCTTGTCAGATACTCTATGTTGTCAATCAGGATTGTGCCTTTAGCTTTGATAATAAAATATAGCTATCTTATTGAAACATGGAAACTATCTTATTGAAACATGGAAACTCTCTCGGGTGGTGGGTTATCATAAAATGAGAGAAAAATCTCTGGAAGATAGGCCAATTCCTAGATAGTGCTCACCTAAAACTAAATGTGTATGTGGGAAAGAGGTAGAAGGATAATATGAATACCTAAAACTAAAAGAGGTGATACACCAAAGAATTTGTTTGTTACTTTTAATGAATCAACATGAATCAAAAAAATACTGATGGCTCTCAATGCTCAGACCAACATGCAATTATAACAATAATTCTATCCAAGGATCTGAAATCTTTAGCTTTGAAAGGGAAACTAGGTTTCACCAATTTTTAGCAAAGAACTAGGATTCACAAGCAAAGACCTGTAATAACAAGTATCAAGATTTGAATATGAAGCAAAGAATATAGCTTAAATTAAGGATAACACAACCTAAAATCAATAAAATCCACAATATTGCACTTCAAACCAATGAGAAGGAACCATTGTATCAATATAATCAATGCTGTAAAAAGTTTGTTACAAAATGCCCTTATAATCTACTTGTACGCCTCTCTTTCCGGTTCCCACAGCTTTCCAAAGGCGAGGGTTAGTAGCAAAGGTTCACAAATGAATGCAAATCAAGTATACAATGACTACTAAATGAATAACAGAAACGTGAGCAATAAAATGTACAAGCAAGAGAAAGGAAGAAAAATGAATGCAAACCCCACGATGCTTGAAGCTTCTATTATTTCTCTCTACTCCTTCCGAAATGCTATTCTTGATGCTCAGTATTGGCGGGGCAACATCTATGACTTGAGAAGCTTCGAGAATTTGACAATTGAAATGTGTGTGTGTGATCGCAAGATGGCTTGAATTCTAGAACCAAACTGACGGAGTAATGGCGCACGAGAGCTTGAAATCCTAGATCCTTCAAATAGTTATGAAGGGTTTATTATATAGGAATTGGTAATGAAATGAATGGTTGAGATCAATCCCAGAGATGGGGAGATGAACGGTTGAGATCAAAAGGAATAGGAGAGGTCCTCAGTAAACTCCACCTCTTTATTTAGTAAAAAGGAGATAGGGTTTGGTTAACTGAAGAGCTAATTATGAGTTGCCTTTTTGAACTGAAGAGGTGGGTGAAGTTACCCATGTGGACTGGAGAGATGGGTGGAATAACCCATGTGATGTAATTGGAGTTATCTCTTTGAAGATAAATGAGTATTTAATTCATTTATTTATTAATTGTTTTCAACATGTGAGATAATTGAATTCTTTTTTATTAAGAATTGCTTTATGTTGATGAAATTAAATTAATTTAATTGGAAGAATTCAATTAGTAAGTTTAAATATTTGAATTTAAACTATAGGAAATTGAGTTTAATTAATTAATTTAATGATAATTGATCAATTAAAGCTATTTTAATTAAATAAAATTAATTATTTAATTAATTTTGAGAATTAGATTTGATGATTTGGGAAATGAATTTAGAGGAAAATAGATGATTAATTAATGATTAAAAAACCATTAGTTAATAGATGAAAATTAGTTTTTTTAATGTAAAGTCGCAAGCCTGTCCATTTTAGAGTGTCTACATTTGCCCCTCTTTGATGCGATGTGACTTGTCACAGTGTGTCAAAGATTCTTTGATTTTTCCCCAGCTTGCCCTGGCATTTAGTAGGTGTATTTATGCCCCTTCAACAAATTTGAGCGAAAAGTCGCGAGACAAGTGTTAATTTGTTGAAACTGCAAATTGTAGAAATGGGTAGCTGACGGATCTGAAAAATAGTTAAAAATGCCCCTATAATTGACTTTTGAAGTTTTTAGGGACCGCAAAGAAATTTTGGAGCTCCTAGGCGAAATTAGGGTTTTTGGAACTCCTATAAGTAGCTAAGAGATCTCTTCATTTGTCACATTGTGATTTGGAACTCTGATTTTCTTGGTGAGTTTGTTTATAGTTTCTGCTTCATTTTCTTCCTTCTTTCGAGCGATGGCGGGTCTTCCAGGTGTCGTTCATATTTTTGATCAGGTCCGTTCATACCGTCGACCTCCTAGCTCTGGACGTCCGGTGAGTTTCTTTGTATTGCATGTCATTTATTGCTTTTAAATTTTGTACTTTTAAAAAAAATTTATACCTTTGCCGCCATCGCCTGCGGTTTTGCCACAATTGTGGTTTAAATGCTGCAATTGTAGGTTCTATGCCGCATTTGATAAAAGTGCCGCACTTGATTATGTAAAATGCTGCAATTATTGTTTGATTGCCGCACTTGTAGTTTGAGTGCCGCACTCACATAAAAGTACCATAGTTGACCATGTTTATTACTGCAATTGACTTTTTGACACTATCTGCCTGATTTCTTTGCCTGTTATCTGCTTGTTTTTGCTTCTGTTACGTTCCTCGATATCTAAAACTGATAATTTTCTATTTTTTTGTACTCTTTGTAGTTCGTCAGGTGCATTTTGCAGTGTCGAGAGTCCAGGCCAATGGGACTCATTTACAGATTCCATCTTTCAGAGGATGAGAGGTCAGTACTTTGGGACCTAAGTTTATATTGGATTTGCTACATGCCTGAGATCACGACCAACAGGGGTCTGATCTCCTCTCTTATAGAGCAATGGCATTCTGAGACTTGCACCTTCTGGCTTCCTACCGGGGAGTGCACTGTGACCTTGGAGGATGTGTATCACATCCTCCAACTCCCTATCCAAGGTGAGTTGGTGGAGTACTCCACTCATACTAGTGTCACTGCTTTGACCGAGCTCACTGGACTGCCCAGGGATCAGCTCAGGCTGGCGAGGGGTTATGATGTTCCATGGTCTAGATTTGGATTGGGCTTAGATAGACTATCCACTTTATTGGGTAGTTTGATCTATGGCATCCTTTGCCCTGATCGGCGTGACCATGGATTTTCTGTAGGGTTCGGTAGTGTTTTGCAAAGTATGATCTGAGACCATACTATTTTTGTGTGGGGCCCATGCATGTTGGCACACATGCATTTCCATATGATGTATGTGGCTTACCTTGATGGTAAGTCACTTAGTTGTGGTGCCACGTTATTACAGATTTGGGTGTGGGAGCACATTGATGTCTGTCGTCCTGTGGGAGCACGTGCTCTCCCAGTCGATAGGCCATATGTATATATGTATGATGGTGCTATTGTTCAGACCCACATGGGTCATCTTTCTTACTGGCGATAGAAGCTAGATGTGATTCCATACTTTATCTAGAGACCTTATAGAGATTTTCCTATTTGGGATGGAGAGGATATCCATCTCCCCTTTTGTTGACAGCGGTGGTACCTGATTGGCCGTGTGAGTGATCATGTTCATATGATTGATTTTCATAACATCAATAGGGTGTTACATTAGTTTGGAGAGCAACAAGATGTGTCTGATTCTTACGCCTACTTTGCTCGATGATCAAGGGATGCTCATGTATGGGGTGATGTAGTGTCACTAGATGCTACATGCACTGAGTTCTTAGGACTTCTTCCTGTATCATGGACCTGGTGTTCTACTACGGTTGACCCAGGTTTGTCATTTTTGTGATTGCTTATGTACTTCTTTTCTGCCCTCTGATTTGTGCTCATACTTTGCTTGGATACTTGTATATATCTACTCTGGTACTAATAGTTGACTTATCTTTTGTAGGTACCACTCCATAGTATGATGCTCATTGGTTGCAGCATCATCCTATTTCCTTGACAGATGTGTCGCATCCTGTTCCCAAGACTATCATGCAGAGGGTTCGATGGGTACGGTACAGTAGGGGAGGATGTGATGGAGGGAGAGGGGGTGGACGGGGAGGGAGGGATGGAGGG
>MU223320.1:1478993-1498466 GCA_018584345.1 Thuja plicata | reverse complement strand
TAGTAAGTTTAAATATTTGAATTTAAACTATAGGAAATTGAGTTTAATTAATTAATTTAATGATAATTGATCAATTAAAGCTATTTTAATTAAATAAAATTAATTATTTAATTAATTTTGAGAATTGCATTTGATGATTTGGGAAATGAATTTAGAAGAAAATAGATGATTAATTAATGATTAAAAAACCATTAGTTAATAGATGAAAATTAGTGTTTTTAATGTAAAGTCGCAAGCCTGTCCATTTTAGGGTGTCTACACTACTCACAAGTCTGCAATGTGGAAAACATGTGAGCCAAAAAAAAGGTCCTCCAAAATGAGGTCAAAATACAATGATATAGGCATCAGATTTGAAAGGGTCGGATGCATGAGAAAACCCCATAGAATCAGGAGCTAAACTATCAGAAACTGAAGTCTAAGTGCTCCTACAACTCCACCAAACCATGCATAACTAAAGTACCACTCAAAATCCCCCCAAAACTACTCCAAATCTCTATAAAACATGCAGAATCTGTGGGGGTCGGATATGAAGACAAATCCCACCAAATCAGGGACACAACTATTGGAAACTGAGGTATAAGTGCTCCAAAAGATCCCCAAAACTGATGACAACTAAACTGTAACTCCAAGGTAACTCCAAATAGGCCCCAAGTGTTATAAATAGCCCCTAAACTGCCAAAAAACTGATAATGAACAACAAGAGCCTCCTCTGAATGAACATAGAACACACAACCAACTGATATCTAATGCTAATAAGGTGGAAATTATCCAAAAACCAACTCCTAGACAAGACAACCTCTAAATTGCAATTAGAATAATTAATAATTATTGCCTTATAATTGTGACAAATAATTATTATTATCAACAAGTTTGTGCACAAAATAAAAATCCCGCCTAAGACCAACTAATTATCTATTTATTAATTATTACTTGATATTACTCTAATATATTTAATTTTAAAAAATGAATAATAAGTTATTTATTTTAAAAATTTGATATATTAAGGTGATATCAAGTAATAGTTAACAAGCAAATAATTAGGCTTTTATTTATTTACTTATTTAGTTAATTATATCTCAATATATTTAATTGTTTACAAATGAATAGCCTTCACTATTTATTTTAAATTAGATATATTGAAATATGACTAATTTAATAATTAATAAACAAAAGTTTTACCCACAACTTATTTACTTATTAATTTAAAAGATGTAATTCGATATATTTAAATACTAAAATAAACAGTTTCCACTTTTTATTTTAATTTTAAATATATTAAGTTATATCTTTTACATTAATAAATAAACAAATTGAAAATACATAACATATATAATATAAACTAAAAATTGTTGAAAATGTATAATTTAGTGAATACTTTATAACTAATATATTCAATAAGCTATATGTTTTCAAAATTATAATTTATATTATATATGTTATTATATTCAGTTTAAACTAAACACAAACCATTTTAAACAATACTTTTATTGAATACAAACTTATGAATAAATGAATATCATTTCCAAAGGAAATGATATTTATTCATCAATAAATTTATATTAAATAAGAGTAGTGCTATAGTATAGTTTTTGTAGTTTCAAAAGACTATGTCTAACATGGCCGACACTACCCTTAACGTGAGTTTTAAAATGAAAACAAATGCAAGGTAAAAACCAACTCTACCCTAACTCACGAATACATAGGGTATGAAACCCTAAAACATCTCAGTTCTTTCATTTTCTCTTTGGCGTTATGTTGCTCTGCTGTCGCCGCCATGGTGATAGGGTTTGGGATTGCTCTGAAGAATTTTAAGAAAAAATTTCTAGTATTGGTCGCCATGACTGAAGATATCTACCTTGTTTTTATGGTGGAAATGAAAACATATATTGTAATTCGTGGGTACTTTCTCTTGTAAACTCACAGTTCTCTGCTGGAGACTTCCTTCTTTCTGAAGCTTGAAGTCGTTTGGTGAGCTTGCTATTAAATTGGAGCTTAAACATAAAAAACTGATGCCAGTCATTGATCTTAATGAGTAAGTCTTAGCCGCCATGCCTTTTTTCTCGACTCTTGAGACTTTGTTGTTGTTCTAAATTTGATCTTTCAACTCGTGGTTGTTTAAAATCGGTAAAGAACCCCATTGCTGTGCATTTGTTGTCCATGGTTTAGCTCTTTTATTTCTTCATTATTATGTATTGAAATTTTCCCGAGTATCTAAAGTCTATGATGGAGTAGACTTAGCATTTCTTGTTATCTTCACTGATAGGAACCTTCATTTGAGAGTGCTAAAACAATGTTATCACGTTGTTTTGAAACTACCATTGCTGTCAAATGCATTTTTTCTTTTAAAAAGAAAATGTAGATTCAAAATGTCATTGCTGGATAATAAGAAAACCTAAAACCCTTTCTTTCTGATTTTGTATCCACAATATTGTTGTTACATTTGTTGGGAATCCATGTTTCTTCTAATTCTTGAGTGTTTTACTTTCCAGCTAATTGCTTGGCATTTTCCTACACTTTCAATCTTAACAAACTTGCTCAGAAATTCAAATAATAAACTTCATAGTTTGCTTTATTTGCCCAATTACTTCCCGTGGATATGGCTTTAAATTTTAGCAGTGCACTTTATATTGGGTCACAAGTAGAAACAATTGTTTTCATGGAGGCAGATGACATAAAAAAAGTAATAGAATATTTAGTAGATTGGCTCATAGAGACTATACATACCAACATTTTGCTTCATGCTTATAATGAATCTCCCATTCTCCCAGATAGTCAAATAAATCTGAAAACCTAGGCCCATATGAAGTGCATTCTTTGATTCATATTTTTTATTGCAATAGATAAGGGATGATGTCCAAATAACATGAATCCATTTATGTTTACCATGTCTTAAATGATTTCAGCTATCTTTCATTTATACTGGAACTTGTTGATTGCATTTATCTCTATAAAACTGCTATGTCTGATCATCACTGTAACTGCATTTACCTTTTCATTGGTCTTTATATTGGTGATCTCATGATTACTATTCTATAACAGAAAACTCCACTCTCTGTACCCTATTTACAATCATAGTAATAGTCATATAAAACATAAGATCTCAGCTTTCTTTATAAGACCCTTATTGTTTTCTGAAAATGAATGTTTTTTTTTTTTTTTAGATGACATCCTTATGCTGAATTCATTATTACTTCATAAATCCATTTCTCCATGATCATACATTTATGTATAGGATAGATAAATTGCTCATTACTGAAAGAGAAAATGTATTCCATCTTAGTAACTACTGATGATTCTTGTCCAACCAACATTTGTTGCTTCCATTTACTTAATAGCATTCTATTCTTTATGGTGGATAATTGATTCTGCTATTATCTAGTTCAAATACTGTTATAAAATGCTGATATGGACTGTATTTCATCATTTCTTTCTTTTCAAATTAGCCCAATACTTTGTTCAATTGTATAGCCCTGTTGTCCAAGCATTGATTGATCATACTAAATTTAACTGAAATCCCTATGATCTGGTGTAACCGTGTAACAACAAATTTCCTATCTTAAACTTGGGGCTACCTGAAAGCATCAACTAATTACTTTGTTGTTTTGAGCTGCAATTGGCTTCCCTCATATTCTCATGTCAACATGATGAATTAGAATATCAGTTTCTTGATTTGGAAATATATTACTATGTTTTTCTCCCTATATGATATCGTGACTATTCAAAATTTGTCTACTGCTCTTTCCTTAATAGTTGTCATTAGTGTCATGCATGTACATTTCTTCTGCTTTGCATTTTTAGCTTGATAAGAACTATACATTTTTTTTAATGAGCCTAATCTGATTGTTGTTTGCATATTTATTGTTGCTGCTTATTCCAAGTATCTATAAATAAGGATTTTATTTTTTGATGATAAAAAATATGACTGAGCTTGACAAGAGATCAGATATTTAATTATCTTAGTGCAGCAGTGAATGGTTGATTCCCTTGTTTTGACGTCATGTCACCTTTTTTGTTTGGTACTGATCCTTGATAGAATATGTTTCAACACTTTATCCTTTTTTTGGATAATTGATTCCTGAGATGTACATGTACCATAACGTAATCTTTAAATAGCTCCATGACTCAACTAGAAGGTCCCGTGCCTGAAACTCATGCATTCCCCCTCAATAGCCTCCTTAAGTCTTATGTCTTCACCTCTCCATGACTTCAGTTGGAAAGTTTCACACTTGTAATGTATGTGTCCCTTCAACAACCTACTTGGTCTTCATACTTGTATATGCACATGAAGCAAACAATATTACTATAAAAATGATTTTCTCTCTTTTTTCTTCCTTCTCCTTTGCATCTTTTAATGCTTTATTTGCATAAGCACATTGTAGTGTATAGAGTAATATAGAGGTAATAGGGAAGTTTCCATTGCTCAGTTCTTCTGAACTGACTCCTTTTTCAATTCTATCTTGCAGGTTTGTCCAAGCTGGAGATGTGGCCCAGATCTTCAACACAAAGTCAAATATTTCTCCCTTATATAGGCAATGGAGGATTTCCCTATATGTCCCTTCTTCTTTTATATTTACAATGTGTTTATTCAGATAGGGTATTAGGAGTTTCCACGGCTTGTGTGGAACTGAATACATTGTATATATTCTGTATAATTAAAATATGAACATTATCTTTGCACCTTTGTAAAATAGAATTTGAATAATATGTGATAAAATGCATTGTTTTTATACTAGTATTTTAGATCTGAATAATAGTGATCAATTTATCAATGATTTCTGCATTGTGTACTTTACTTTCTACATTTAATGAATTCTATAATTTATAACGACCGTTACCCAATCACATAATTCCATATAAAAGTAATCTCAAATTATCAATTTAGTATGCAAACTAAATTGGTAACATTTTTGGCAACCTCACAGGGGTGTTTTCCTGCTAAAAAAAAGACCAATTGCCTTTTGCATATCCATTGGGCACAGAATCTTCTTTTTTTGCAAAAATTGAACCTTCACAAACTGAAAACAAGCTGAAAAGTGAAACTAAACAATAAAAAAACCACGGATGTTACTATTGTACTCTAGTGTCATTGCATGGATGAAATGCTTATGATTTGGGGCAACGGAATGGATTCCATGCCTTGTATGATAGGTATATTTTTCATGTCATGATGGTGAAGTATAACAGTGGTGTCATTGGTTTCCTCTACCAAACAACTGAAGCTAAAACTAAAACTATGGTCTTATCATAACTTGATTAATGAAATGTGCATTATCTATAACATCAAATCTGAATGGTTTACTATTATGCATGATGTATGTTTCCTTGATTGGTTCATGATAGAAATAGAGGTACTAACTACCAAAACAACTAACTAAAACTGAAACTATTGTGCTCAACTGCACTTGGAGAAAGCAAACTTCAACTGAAAACTTCTAATCTACCCTAAGCTAATCAATCATAAAAAAACCCTCAGATACATCCATTAACAGACTGATTAAAATGGCTTCCATTTCTCACCAACAACAGATGAGATGCACGCATATGGGCAACTAAAAAGATATACAATATGACTGAAAACTCCAAAAACTCATGTAGCATATCTTGAAAATGATAGACCAGATCACATACCTCTTGGATTTTCAAATTTCAAATTTGAGGTGAATAAATATGTTGGAACTGCTCATCAATGACTAAAATCTCAGACTTAGGCTCCATTCTAAAAATATGCCTAATTGGGCAGCCTCTTGTAATAATAGATTCTAATTTTCTGTTGTTGATTTCTGTGATTTCAACTATCATATCAATTTGATCAAAAATTCCAAGCTCTAGAGAATTAAGAAGGTGGATAACTACATGGTCTACCTGATGTGGCTGATTTTCATACTCTTTGTTTGGACAATATTTCTCAATCTCATATCTTTGCATGTTGTTTTTACTTATATGTTCTTCAACCAACATTCTGTCAACTTCATATTTAGGTATGTGCTGAGTTGCAACAACCACTACATGTTCAACAACTTGATGAACTTGACTCTCTCTATGAGGAGGTGAATGACAATTATCTAAGTCTTCCATAAATACTTCAAGACCATCCCAAAAATCAGCTTCATCATCATAAATTTCAATTTTGCATGGGAGAGAACTGATATTTACCTTGTTGTCGTTGTCATGCATGCTCAAAACATCAAAATCTTGAACTTCTTCTTGTTGTCCTGGGACTAGTGTTTCTACCCTCTAATTTTTAGCATCTTCTTCATGCTCTTGCATGAGGATAGGCTTCAATTCTTCATCTACATGGTTGGAACTTGATAATGGTGTTTGTTCCAGTACCATGTCCTCTTCAAAAAAATTAGGTAGCTCATCAAATACATCTACCATCATTTTAGTGTTCTGATCAACAAAGGTATGAGGCTCAGATACAAACTCTTTCTCAACATTTTCTTTATACTTCTGGGCCTCCTCATAGTGAATTTTACTGGCTTCTCTATACTTAATTGTTGTATTAATCAGGAGCCTTATTTTCTCTTTGTGCTCACGTAGCTCTTTGTCATGAAATTCCTCATGAGATGTTAATTTTCTTTGGAAATTTTCCTCACACCTTACACCTGTAATAAACATGACTATTATTAATTCTCTATGTTCCGCCAACTCATTCTCATGAATATTCATCTGTGCTTCCAGCTTATCAGCAAGGACTTGATCATATTGTCTTTGTTTGGCATCAAACTGCTCTTTTGCTTGAATCTGCATATGTTTCTTTATTGTTGTTGTATCCTCAGAATACTTCATCTTCCATATCAGCATGTATATTTGAAAAATTTGGTATGCTGAATCTTCTATCTTCATATCGAATCTTTGTTGCTCTTTATTTTCTTGCATTTGGCGAGCCCAACCCTCCAAAAGGAGTTGTAACTCACGATATCCAAACTCATCCTTATGTAAGGGAAGAGATGGATCTCATATCAAACCCACATCAAGGTCAACAATCCTTTGACCAAGAGCCATAACCTGATCTCTAATTCCATTAAAATCCATTTTATACAAGATGTGTAAAGGAATGAGAAGCTCCCAGACAGGTGGAACATGCTGATAATCTACTGTTGCAAAATCATTCTAAATAAAATTGGTAGCACCCTCAAAATGATATGGCTTATTAGAAACTTCATGGTTATTTCTTTCATAATACGGTGGTGGGTATTCTTGATGCCCACAATAATATGACATTTCTATTCATGTAATAAGTTGGAAATTTGAATATAAAAAATAATTTGAAAATACCAGTATTTGATCTTTTGAAACCAGTAGATCTTTTGTATAGAGTCACCAGGTGTGTGTTTGAATCCTGCCTCCAAAGGCTGAAATACCACTATCCACACCAAAACAACAATAAACATGAAGCTCAACCAAACTATGAAATAGTTTGTGTTCCACCGGGCATGCCAAAAAATTGTTGTCAATCAGGATTGCTCTTTTAGCTTTGATAATGAAATCTAGCTATCCTTTTGAAACATGGAAACTCTCTCAGGTGGTGGGTTGTCCTAAAACAAGAGAAGAATCTTTGGAAGATAGGTCATTTCCTAGATAGTGCTCACCTAAAACTAAATGTGTATGTGGGAAAGAGGTAGAAGGATAATATGAATACCTAAAACTAAAAGAGGTGATACACCAAAGAATTTTATTTGTAACTCTGAATGAATCAACATGAATCAAAAAATACTGATGACTCTCAATGCTTAGAAAAACATGCAATTACAACAATGATTTTATGCAAGGATCTGAAATCTTTAGCTTTGAAAGGGAAACTAGGTTTCACCAATTTTCAGCAAAGAACTAGGACTCACAAGCAAAGACCTGTAATAACAAGTATCAAGATTTTAATATGCAACAAGGAATATAGCTTAAATGAAGGATAACACAACCTAAAAGTAAGAAAATACACAATATTGCACTTCAAACCAATGAGAAAGAACCGTTGTATCAATATAATCAATGCTGTAAAAACTCTGTTACAGAATACCCTTACAATCTACTCACAAGTCTGCAATGTGCAAAACATGTGAGCCAAAAAGAAGGTCATCCAAAATGAGGTCAAAATACAATGATATAGGCATCAGATCTGAAAGGGTTGGATGCATGAGAAAACCCCATAAATTCAGGAGCTAAACTATCAAAAATTGAAGTCTAAGTGCTCCTACAACTCCACCAAACCATGCAAAACTAAAGTACCACTCAAAATCCCTCAAAAACTGATCCAAATCTCTATAAAACATGCAAAATCACTGGGGGTCAAATATGAAGACAAATCCCACAAAATCAGGGACACAACTGCTAAAAACTAAGGTATAAGTGCTCCAAAAGATCCCCAAGACCGATGACAATTGAACTGTAACTCCAAGGTAACTCCAAATAGGCCCCAAGTGTTGTAAACAGTCCCTAAACTTCCCAAAAACTGATAATGAACAAAAAGAGCCTCCTCTGAATGAACATAGAACACACAACCAACTGATAGCCAATGCTAATAAGGTGTAACTTATCCAAAAACCAACCCCTAGACAAGACAACCTCTAAATTGTACTTAGAATAATTGATAATTATTGCCTTATAATTGTGACAAATAACTATTATTATCAACAAGTTTGTGCACAAAAGAAAAATCCCCCTAAGACCAACTAATTATCTATTTATGGGAATGAAGAAATGCTGAAACACTTGCTCACGCTGGTAAACACTGGAATGAAGGCCACGCTCGAGAATCTGATTTCTCTGAGCAATTGGCTGGAAAACAATAAAGACAATGCTGATCACCCTGTNNNCTCCCAGCACTCGGGACCTGGAACTCGCACTAGATCTAAGGTGCAGAAGAATGATGATCCGGACCTCCAGAAGCTGAGAGAGAATGTGACGACTATGAAGAGTCAGCTGATGGACTCTGAATGCCTTCTGAAATCTTTGCTCTGTCTTTGGTGCTGGCGGGTTTCTTCTCTGTTTTCTTTCCAGCTATTCTTTTGTACTTTTTGTCTTGAATGTAATTGTTGCTAAATCTGGGTTTTGACCCTCTGTTGATTGTTCCCATCTTTGGGTCAGTCTGTCGCTTTTGGGGCTTTTTTAGCCTTTCCTCTCTTTGTTTTGTTAAAGGGTTTCGGGGTTCCCTTCAAAACCTGCTTTTACCATAATCAAAAACTAATTATCTATTTATTAATTATTACTTGATATTACTCTAATATATTTAATTTTAAAAAATGAATAATAAGTTAATTGTTTTAAAATTTTGATATATTAAGGTGATATCAAGTAATAGTTAACAAGCAAATAATTAGACTTTTATTTATTTACTTATTTAGTTAATTATATCTCAATATATTCAATTGTTTACAAATGAATAGCCTTCACTATTTATTTTAAACTAGATATATTGAAATATGATTAATTTAATACTTATTAAATAAAATTTTAACCCACAACTTATTTACTTTTTAATTTAAAAGATATAATTCAATATTATTAAATACTAAAATAAACAGTTTCCACTTTTTATTCTAATTTTAAATATATTAAGTTATATCTTTTACATTAATAAATAAACAAATTGAAATTATAATAACATATATAATATAAATTAAAACTTTTTGAAAATGTATAAGTTAGTGAATACTTTATAACTAATCTATTCAATAAACTATATGTTTTCAAAATTATAATTTATATTATATATGTTATTATATTCAGTTTAAACTAAACAAAAACTATTTTAAACAATACTTTTATTGAATACAAACTTATGAATAAATAAATATCATTTGCAAAGTAAATGATATTTATTCATCAATAAATTTATATTAAATAAGAGTAGTGCTATATTATAGTTTTTGTAGTTTTAAAAGACTATGTCTAATATGGCCGACACTACTCTTAATGTGAGTTTTAAAATGAAAACAAATGCAAGGTAAAAAAAGCTCTACCCTAACTCACGAATACATAGGGTATGAAACGCTAAAACATCTCATTTCTTTCATTTTCTCTTTGGTGTTATGTTGCTCTGCTGTTGTCACCATGGTGATAGGGTTTGGTATTGATCTGAATAATTTTAAGAAAACATTTCCAATATTGACCATCATGACTGAAGATATCTACCTTGATGTTTGTATGGTGGAAATGAAAACATATATTGTAATTCATGGTTACTTTCTCTTGCAAACTCACGGTTCTCTGTTGGACAGTGCCTTCTTTCTAAAATATTGAAGTTGTTGGTGAGATTTCTATTAAATTGTAGCTGGAACATAAAAAGATGTTTTTGTTCATTGATCTTAATGAGTAATTCTTAGCCGCCATGCCTTTTTTCTTGACTCTTGAGACTTTGTTGTTGTTCTAAATCTGATCTTTCAACTCGTGGCTTTTTAAAATTAGTAAAGAACCCAATTGTTGTGCATTTGTTGTCCACGGTTTGGCTCTTTCATTTCTTCATTATTCTGTATTGAAAATTTCCTGAGTATCTAAAGTCTATGATGGAGTAGACTTAGCAGTTCTTGTTATCTTCATTGATATGAACCTTCATTTGAGAGTGCTAAAACAATGTTATCACACTGTTATGAAACTGCCATTGCTGTCAAATGTGTTTTTTCTTTTAAAAACAAAATGTAGATTTAAAATGCCATTACTGGATAATAAGTAAACCTGAAACCCTTTCTTGCTGATTTTTTACCCACAATATTGTTGTTGCATTTGTTGGGAAGCCATGGTTCTTCTGATTCTTGAGTGTTTTACTTTCCAGATAATTTCTCAGCATTTTCCTACTCTTTCAATCTTAACAAACTTTCTCATAAATTCAGATAATAAAATTCATAGTTTACTTTATTTGCCCAATTACTTCCCGTGGATATGGCTTTAAATTTCAGCAGTGCACTTGATATTGGGTCACAAGTAGAAACCGTTGTTTTCATGGAGGCAGATGACAAAACAAAATTAAAAGAATGTTTAATAGATTGGCTCATAGAGACTATACATACCAGCATTTTCCTTCATGCTTATAATTAATCTTCCATTCTCCCATATAGTCATATAAATCTGAAAACATAGGCCCATATGCAGTGCATTCTTTGATTCATATTTTTTATTGCAATAGATAAGGGATGATGTCCAAATAACATGAATCCATTTATGTTTACCATGTCTTAAATGATTTAGCTTTCTTTCATTTATACTGGAACTTGCTGATTGCATTTATCTCTATAAAACTGCTCCATCGGATCATCACTGTAGCTGCATTTACCTTTTCATCGGTCATTCTAATGGTGATCTCATGATTATTGTTCCATAACAATAAACTCCACTCTCTGTACCCTATTTACAATCATAGTAATAGTTATATAAAACATAAGATCTTAGCTTTCTTTATAAGACCCTTATTGTAGGCTGAAAAAGAATGTTGTATAATTTTTTTTTAGATGACATCCTTAAGCGCAATTCATTATTACTTCATAAATCCACTTCTCCATGATCATACATTTATGTATAGGATAGGTAACTTGCTCATTGCTGAAACAATAAATGTATTCCATCTTAGTAACTACTGATGATTCTTATCCAACCAATAATTGTTGCTTCCATTTACTTAATAGCATTCTATTCTTTATGGTGGATAATTGATTCTGCTATTATCTAGTTCAAATGTTGTTATAAAATGTTGATATGGACTGTATTTCATCATTTCTTTCTTTTCAAAATAGTCCTATACTTTGTTCAATTGTATAGCCTTGTTGTCCAAGCATTGATTGATCATACTAAATTTAACTGAAAGCCCAGTGATCTGGTGTAACCGTGTAACAACAAATTTCCTATCTTAAACCTGGGGCTGCATGAAAGAATCAACTAATTACTTTTTTGTTTTGAGTTGCAATTGGCTTCCCTCATATTCTCATATCAACATGATGAACTAGAATATCAATTTCTTGATTTGGAAATATATTACTATGCTTTGCTCGCTATATGATATCATAACTATTCCAAATTTGTCTGCTGCTCTTTCCTGAATAGTTGTCATTAGTGGCATGCATGTACATTGCTTCTGCTTTGCATTTTTAGCCATATAAGCACTGTACATTTTTTTTGATGAGCCTAATCTGATTGTTGTTTGCATATTAATTATTGCTACTTATTCCAAGTATCTATAAATAAGGATTTTATTTTCTAATGATAAAAGATGTGACTGAGCTTGACAAGAGATCATATACTTATCTTAGTGCAGAAGTGAATGATTGATTCCCTTGTTTTGATGTCATGTTACCTTTTGTGTTTGGTACTGCTCCTTGATAGAATATGTTTCAGCACTTTATCCCTTGTTTGTATAATTGATTCTTGAGATGTAGATGTACCATAACCTAATCTCTAAACATCTCCATGACTCATCCATAAGGTCCCATGCTTGAAACTCATGCCTTCCCCCTCAATAGCCTTGTCAAGTCTTTGGTCTTCGCCTCTCCATCACTTCAGTTGGAAAGTTTCACACTTGTAATGTATGTGTGTCCCTTCAACAACCTACTTGGTCTCCATACCTGTATTTGCACATGAAGCAAATGATATTAGTGTAAAAATGATTTTCTCTCTATTTTCTTCCTTCTCCTTTGCATATTTTTATGCTTTATCTGCATAAGAAAATTGTAGTGTATAGAGTAATGTAGAGTTAATAGGGAAGTTTCCATTGCTTAGGTCTTTTGAACTGACTCCTTTTTCAATTCTATCTTGTAGGTTTGTTCAAGCGGGAGATGTGTCCCAGATCTTCAACACAAATTCAAATATTGCTCCCTTATACAAGTAATGGAGGCTTTTCCTCTATCTCCTTTCTTCTTTGTTATTTACAATGTGTTTATCCAGTTAGGGTATTAGGAGTTTCCACAGCTTGTGTGGATCTGAATGCATTGTATATATTCTGCATAATAAAAATATGAACATTATCTTTGCACCTTTGTAAAACAATATTTGAATAATATGTGATAAAAATGCATTGTTTTTGTACTTGTATTTCAGATCTAAATAATAGTGATCAATTTATCAATGATTTCTACATTGTGTACTTTACTTTTTGCATTTAATGAATTCTGTAATTTATAACAACCATTACCCAATCACATAATTCCATATAAAATTAATCTCAACTTATCAATTTAGTATGAAAACTAATTTGGTAACACTCTACTTTAGCTACGTGGTTGAGATCATGCAAAGTGAAATAGGTCTCTAGACTCCTACAAGATCAACATGCCCACCTATGTCATCCACACATTGTACCAACTTGCACCAAAAATCTATACTCGCATGGTGGAAAGCTAACCAGTCCATACCTAAAATAATGACATAAGAAACCAAGGGTAGGATACAAAGATCTACAATAGTGGTGAAGGTGACCAAATTCAACACATATCCATGAACAAGGGAGTCCACGTCCACTATATATCTCGTGGCTAACTCAACCTGCCAACTATCAACTTGTCGTGTTGTCACTAGCCCACATTGATCCATAAGAAAGGGGAAATAAAGGAATCTAAAGCACTAAAATAAGATATGATAGAGGTATATATACAAGGTAACACACTTTTAGTCTCCACAATGGTGCCCTGATGCTCACCCTTACGATTATCAATCACCGCAAAAATGTTGTGGGATATCCCTACATAAAAAATAATTGTCCTTTGACTCAGTCCTGAAGTTGACCTCCAAGGACAATGCACAATAATATGTCCCTACCATTGATAAGAGAAATAAGCCCATCTACCACTACCATGACACATGGAGGGTGCACTCAGATGAAAGAAACTACCTCTACTAGAGCTTTGTTGACCACTTTGTGGTACACTACTTGATGCACTAATACCATACCTATCTCTAGAGCATGAATCACCATGATTTCCTAATGGGTGACTACTAGAGTCATATCTTTTGGACAACCTATAGAAACATCTATGTCTAAGTTGTGACTGGTGAGTTGTCCTAGGCAGTACAAAATATGCCCTAGAAGGTCCTGCGGGTTGTACCTATGTACTCTGTGCACTTGAACCAGAAGGATTTGCACTATGAACTTTTGATCCTATCCTACTACCAAAGCATCTATATATATTACCCTCATCTAATTTCACCTTCTTAGAGGCAAGGGAAAGATTCCTAGGAAGATTCAAATGAACATCTCCAGCAATACAACTATTAAGGCCCCGAACAAAATGTTGCACCAACATAGTATCTTCATGAGTATAGATGGAATGTTTCCTTAGCTTGAAGGATCTATGCTCATATTGATCCATAGCCATATTCCCCTATCATAGATTGTGAAACTCATCAACACAAACCTCTTGGTAGTGGACAAAAAGGAAATGCACACAAAACTTCTCCTTAAAAATATCCCATGTAATAGTCACAATATCTAATTGGAGCTTTTGTTCCTCTATATGCCACCAAGTAGATGAAAATATCCTAAGATGCATGATGGCACACTCATCTCTAGTATTTCTCACATGAGGGTGCACAATGAAGTAACGTCAAAGATTCAAAAGCCAAGTCTTAGCCTCAGTACGACTACAAGAACCATCAAACAAAGGTGGACGAGACCTCGTAAGGTATCTCATATGTCTAGCATGGATAAAATCCTCATCACCAGTTCCCTATCTCTCCTATGCTCTACTTTAGGGTCAGGAAGGGTACAAGAATTATCATGCTCTCTCCTCTCCTCTTGATCTCCGTGATTAGATAACTAAGACTCCCCATGGTGAGATTCCTCTTGACAAGGTCCCAACCAAGTAATACACTCCTGTAAAAATTGAACCAACTGGGGATTCCCATCATTACCAACATGCCCCTCTCTATGGTCCTCATGGTGATCCTCATGCTTCTCTTCCTCTTGATGGTCTTCCTCTTGATGTTCCTCCTCACGATGTTCCTCCTCATGGTTATTTTGACGGGCATTATGCTGACCACCTCTACTCCTAGGAGGCATCCTTTCGAGAAATACTAGATATGGATCAAATCACATATAACATGTCTAAAAAGCCATGCTAAGGAAATAAGAAAGGAATGATAACCATCATATATTACAATATCCACACATAACTCACACCAAACACACTGGGTACATATACAAAGAGATCCCAACATATGAACATGGGCTCTGATACGAGATGTAATGCCTCGTCAAGGAACCCTAGGAAACATAGGATCAAATGTGCACTTAACAATTTTTTTAAAAGTTAAAGATATAACATTAACTACATATTGCCATATTAACCAATAGCATTTACAAAGATAGAACAACCAATGATCCTCAAATGATCGTGCACAAGAAGAAGACTTAAATTACATCCAAAGGTTCCAAGACAACAATGTCTGGCTAGTCATATTCAAGTCACCACATGAGAGTCCAGACTCCATCCATGAACCTCACCAGATAAGACTGGACCATCCTCAATGGTTTCTAATCGATGAGACAAGTTCATCCTCAGTGTAATCCATAATAAGCTTCATTTTATTCCCAAATTAGAAAAGTGATCATAATTATACAATACTGAATCAGAAAATGGAATATAAATAATTGAAAAGCATCCCAAAAATTTAAGGAATATGAATATAAAATTACTTTTTGAACATACCCTCAAGAAGTTCTCTTTGTCACAAATGCACTAATTCGATAAAACAAATGTACTAAAACATAATTCATATGCACTCAACCATTTTTCATATGCACTAATTAGTTTTTTCATATGTGCTAAAATAAATGACATATATGCTAAAATAATTAACATATGTGCTAAAAGAATTAACATATACATTAAACTACCCTGCAGAATGAAAAAATGAACTAGAAACATTTCTAAATAGAGTCTTCTTAGTCTGATTATCATGTAGGATTGCTGACACCAATGTATGGCTAAAATACAGGGCTTGCTCCACACCAGGGAGTATTAGATACACATAATCAAGGCCAAAATCACTTGATATAAAAAAACAACATCATACTAGAAACTAATCTAATACACATAAGTATCAAATACATATATCAATAAAAAGAGAAGGGAAAGAAATGAGCACACAATGTTCAGTACTCTATATCTAGAAAAATACCACCACCTATACACTAGTCCCTAGGAATGTTAAAGTACAATGCCACCCTACCATGTGGAACCCTCAGGCCCACCCCACTATGCTCATGGAAATAGTCACTCGGCTACAAACACAAGGTACACACTCACCCAAAAAATGGCTACACACATGTCAATCAAAGAATAAACTCAAAAGATGGTACAAAGAATCAAAGAACACACAAGATGTAGGATGCAATACACACGGAGATCACTAATATGTCAAACATCATCTGAAGTGTGATAAAATACATCATAATCACACAATACTCAAGATTTATACTCATTGCTACATGATATAGACATGAGAGTACCAACCATAGGGATTATCCATGCCTCATGGATCAATGCAAACATCTAGGGCTTGAGTATTAGCTACCTCTCTCACAGATCACTCAAGACATCCGAGGGATCGATGGTCTCCACCATCTACCTCAAGTACAGATCACTCATAAAATTTGGAGGATCAATGATCTCTACCATCTACCTATCACAAGGGTCACTCATAACATCTTGGTGATCAATTTTTTCCATAGTACCAAATTTATCTTGTTTAATGTTTATGTCCAATTCATTTTATTATGTTTTCACTTTTTAAGAAACTCCTTAACACAACTAATGTGGCCACTTTTTGGTCAGGGTCAATGTAAGGAGATACTCCCCATGCCTATTCAATGTTCCTATTCCAAGGGCTTGTCATCCAAGAAGGAGACCAAACAAAGGATCAACCTCAAAAAGGAGACCAATCACAAAGAGCTTGTCCACTTGGTTTACATCGAGGACATGAAATAAAGGTTGTGTCTACTCAGTTTACATCAAAGATGGGTTAAACCATAGCTTGTCCACTTAGTATACGTTGAGGACATGAGCATAAGATGCACAGTATAATTGGTCTATAGCAAGGATGTAAATCAAATAAGAATCAACAAGCAACCAAGGCAATAATTGGAGGGCAATTCACTCTCAAACACTCAAGGCAAGAAAATCGAGTATTAACAATAAAAGGTACAAATGCCAAAATTCTCAATTGGCCACTATGCCAAGAGCTTGGATTCCAATGGAATCCAATATATATCTTGTGAGAACATGAGGAAAACTCACAAACCACAAAAATGCACCAAAATCTCAAATTTGGTAAAAATTTGGCAAAGTGGAAAAACCATCAATTTAGAGGTAAATAGGTAAGTTCAGATCGCGATATCTAATTACCAACATTTCCTCTTTCTATTTTGATTGTCCATCATAACCAAAATCATAGAGTACTTATAAATCCCACAATCCAATCACGCCAAACATGGTGATAAACAAAATTGGAGGGCATGCAAATCAAGGCAAACCCAAAATTGCCCAAAAATGAAACTCAAAACAAAGCTACAAAAATAAAACCCATTTTCCCTTAAGGCTGAAATAACCTAGAAGTCCAATAAAATTCTAGATCTGACTCTGTGGAAGAAAATGAACAGCCTCAGGGTGGGAATTTTCAAATAAAAAACCTCACAACTCATGCAAACCCAATCGGGTGATAAAATCATAAAGGGAAGTGAAGAAAACACCAATACCATCCCACAATGAAATTACAAAAAAGAACCAAATTAAATAGATGAGTAACAGGTAGAATACAAGAATCCCTACCTCACACCAAGTTGCAAACACAGAAACAACCAAAAGAAAATAAATCCTTCACAAAACTAGGGATGACTCCACAGAAAGGTGAGGAATCACAATACAAATTCAACAAGCCACTACTCACATGGATCCGATGAATGGATCAAACTCAACGAACAAATCACTAATTTTTTTCAAACCAATGTGGAGAAAAATCCAATTTCACCACAAGAAAAACTTAGGAAATGAACTTTTTTCATAAATTAAAAGGTCACTTAAATAAACTAAGCGTACTATAGACTTCCCAAAATCAAATTAAATCAATTCCAATAAAATAGAATTCAACTATGGAAAATTAGCAGGTAAATAAAATTAAATTCTCAAATAATTAAAATCAGCATTTAGTCCTAGCTCAACCACGACAATAATGGAAACTCTAAATGCATATACATATAGTAGTCTACCACGATATGCATATGAAATCCATATTTACCAACATGTATCAGAGGGATGGTATAACAATTATAGATACATCATCCATATAGGGACAATATTGGTTCAATCATGAATGACTAGTGAAACTATCTCGTGTGCCACTACTGGGGATAAGACAAGCTCAAACCTATAGCTCAGTTGGAACAATGTCTGGTACATGTTCACTAAAACATGCAAACATAAAGTGCATCTTCTCACAATACAAATAGACGAAGCACATATAATAATAATAATAATAATAATAATAATAATAATAAAATGTGCTTAATGGAACACTGACGCTTTGATGATGTGGCCATTCATATGTATTAGAATGGCATGGAACTTGTCGTTCCATATTCTAATCCTTAATATAAATTTTATTTAAACTAAACATTTCATTTAAAAATAAGCATTAAAATAATCATTTATGATAATACGAGCATAAATAAATGAAGGTCAACAACTGAAATACCCAACAACATATAAGGCACCATATAACAAAGAATCATATATAATTATCAGGATATATTAATCCAATGTTCTTGAATGTGAAATACACCAGATATTATTAATGATTATAGATGATAGAAGATTATGTAGTCAAGGACAGTGGGAACTCACAAAGTCTAACCAATCATTGTACCAAGAGTCACACAACAAAATCCAAAAGAAACAAGAGAAAATGAATGCAATATCAACCTCATTATTATCATATGATCAGTTACAAAAAAAAATGCAAGCAGTGATACATTCTGAGCATATATGTCTGATTAGAACCTTTAATAGGTTATCTTTTTATACCATCTGCAACCAGTAGCAACTACATGAACCTTCAGTAGGAAAATTCTTCCATCCAAACTCTAGATCAGAATCCTACAGGTGCTAAGCTACTACTTGTACGCCTCTCTTCCGTGATCCATGATTCCCAAGCTTTCCAAAGGCAAGGGTTAGTAGAAAAGGTTTTACAAATGATATAAATCAAGTACACAATACCACTAAAATGAATAACAATGAAATGTAATCAATAAAATGTACAAGCAAGAGAAAGGAAAGAAAATAAATGTAAACCCCACGATGCTTGAAGCTTCTATTGTTTCTCTCTACTCCTTCCAAAACGTTGTTCTTGATGCTCAGTATTGACGGGGCAGCGTCTATGACTTGAGAAGTGTCAAGAATTTGCTAATTGAAATGGGTGTGTGATCGCAAGATGGCTTGAATGCTAGAACCAAACTGACATAGTAATGGCGCACGAGAGCTTGAAATCCTAGATCCTTCA
>MU223320.1:1455598-1476106 GCA_018584345.1 Thuja plicata | reverse complement strand
GATGGAGGTAATGATCCTAGTCCCGGGGGTGCTGGTGGCAGGGTTAGGACTAGTGATGGCAGGAGTGAGGGACAGACTAGTGCTCACTGAGTTGGGTTGGGCACTATTTTGGAGGATGAGGAGGCACCTCAGTTGGTTTAGAGAGTACGCAGGCGAACAACTGCTATTTTGGCTCCTAGAGAGGAGGAGAGAGTGGTTATTGAGGATGTTGATATTGAGATTGGGGATATAGACATGGAGGCTCTAGATGAGCAGAGTGCCGAAATTGGTTTCTCTAGGGATAGTGGCAGCACTGGTAGCAACACAGGTGAGAGCTCAAAGAGTGCTGATGATTCATGGGTTGTTAGGAGGAGAGGAGGTGAGGGTTTGGGAGATAGGGTGGAGGAGGGGGACATGGACGTTGCTATGGGTGGCATGGATGATGATCCCTCAGAGGTGGATCACCTCACTTAGCAGGTTCAGGACCTTCAGGCCTGACTTGCCTTATCTAATGCACATGCTACTACTTTGGAGGCATGGGTTACAATGGCCGAGTCTAGAGAGAAAAAGGCTCAAGCTGAGGTTTTCTCATTTATTGACAGTGTACAGGATGTCTCACACCGGGATGTTCTTGACAGGTACTACAGATCTAGGCATGATGCTCAGAGAGAGATTGATTATTGGAGGCGTCATTATGAGGGTGCAATTCTTGTAGCACAGAGGGTGCCCAGCTACATAGCCTCGTAGAGATCTAGCAAGGCTCAGAAATCATAGAGCAATGGTGTTAGAGCTCTTGGTTCTTCCCATAGGATAGATTCTGACATGCCACCCCCTCGTCCACCTCCTGGTGAGGGTGGGGGTAGCTCCTATTAACTCATGTATCATGTACCATTTTTGTAGTGATTCCATTGTATTTACTTTGAGTAGTACCATTTTTGTATCTTGCCACACTGATATTTATTGATATATATGTTGATTACCTTCTTTGATCAGACTTGCAACCATTCATTGTACTCAGATATTGTGATTTATATGAGATGCAGCTAGTGTTTTTGATATGATGTGTAATGGTTTACTTTGCTATATGTATGATTCTACATGTTTTGGTGGTTTAGATGATGAGATATATATGCAATATGATTCTATTATGCAAACTCGTATATGGATCATTTACTTTTCCTATGATACTGTGATGTCATGCAGGATGGTGTAAATGAAATGTATGTTTATATGAGATGCGTCTGGATGCATGTGATTTTATGATTATCATGTATGCAACTACTATGTTTTTTTTTTTTTTTTCTTTTGATGTACTTAATGAAATGAATGTAATCTACTATGCACAAAATATCTGAGTAATGCATGTGTTAGTTAGAAAGAAGTTAGTTTGATAGATGTTCTCTGAGATTGATCTAATAGAATGGAATAATAGAAATGTGTTGTTTTTGCATTTTTTTTTTTGGATAGATATGATCTAATAGAAAGGATGAATGTCCCTAGTCGTTGCCCATGTTTCCAATATTTGTCATCATTGCATCTTTTTTTTGTATTTTCCAATTTTTTGAAAGAGCGTCGAATGATCCAGATCATATTTTACCTAGATACCGCCATGACCTCTTGATAGCGGAAGGAGTAGAGAGATTGAATAGAAAGAGACCCATAGTGCACCCAATTATTGACCATCTGGGTTTAACTATGTTCCCTGTTTGAAAAGAAAGAGAGCCAAAAGCACCCAGATATTGACCATCTGGATACCGCTTTTCCTCTGAATTAATCTAAAACAAAGAAACCAAGATAGAACTCCTATGCACCTAGAGTCCATCTGGATAACACTGTGAGATCTTTATTTTTGAAAGGGAAAGCCAAGCAAACAAGATAGAACTCCTACACCCCTAGAGTCCATCTGGATAGCATCGTGAGATCTTGTTTGTAACATAAAAAGGGAAAGACCATAGAAATCAAGATAGAACTCCAAAACACTCAGAGTCCATCTGAATAGCGCTACAAGCTCTTGATTCTATAAACCAAACAAGAAAAATAGAAGAGAAGGAATGTCCAATTATTTCCCAGGGTTGAGCTCAGATCATGGAACTGTGTGGCTGCCAGATAAGTAACAACACCTACCGCATTTATCCTAAATCATCATGGCCCTGGTGTCGAAGTGAACATTCAACAGACAGCAATCAAAGAAAATAAGTCATGATCTATCATAGCTACCCTCCTCAAATGGTGGATCCTAGAGTAGCATAAGAACATAACCACGAAATATAGACTAACATCTGACCGACTTGACTGACCTAGTCAACATTTTTGGATGGTTCCTCGATGCAGTTGGATTCTCTTGATTGGCTCGACTCTTTGGATAGGCTTGATTGGCTTGATTTCTTGAGTGTGTCTGGTTTTAGTAATAGATTACTCATATAAGACTGACCTGTCTGGTTTGAGCGTATCCATCACTATGTAAGATGATTGATATGATTTGATTGATTGATTTCTTTGATCATGTTGGCAGTTGATCATGTTGTGTTAGATGGGCCCAATTCTAGTTTGCAAAGCTCATGATTGTGACATTTGATAGATTGATTTGATCGTGTTGGCAGCTGATCAAGCTGTGTCAGATGGGCTCAATGTTGGTTTGCAAAGCTCATGATTCTGACAACTGATAGATTTTTTTGTTCATTTTGGCAGCTGATCAAGCTGTGTCAGATGGGCCCAATGCTGTTTTGCAAAGCTCATGATTGTGACATTGATTGATAGGGCGTGATTACCCTTTTCTCTCTTGATAATCGAGTTGGTTTTATTGCTTTGGTTTTTTGCAATTTTTTGATGAAGATTGATTTTCTCTTGATTTTTGATCTTTTTAGAATTTTTTTAGGATATTTTAGAATCGCCCCCTAGTCTGGTGGACCAATATTAACCATGGGTAAGTGCTTGCTGCTTAGAGGGGATTGTGCTTTTGGATATAGCTTGGGTAGTCAGTATTGCATTTGAAATCTACACGAGATTTTGGAGCTCATTGATGATGAAGCTGGATTTTGAACACTTAACGCCTGTTTGCCAAGTTTTCACCAAGGTCCTACTCAATAGTGCCTAATTGCCAAGTTTTCACTGAGAGAGAGATTTTTTTTCTTTTTACTTTTTTGCTCTTTTTTTGTTGTCGCCAAGGTGCCTGATTGCTTTGTTTTCACCAAGGTAACATTTTGTATTTTATGATTTTTTTGGTATTTTATGGATATATAGATAGGTGCCTTAACCATAGAGACCTCAAGGGTAGAACCTCTTCAGGTGCATGTTGTTGATGTAGCCGGGGAGATGATCTTCTTCTGGTGTTGCTAGTATGAATGCCCCACTCTGAGTACAGATGATAATAACAAATGGTCCTAGCCAGTTAGGCTCAAACTTTTTGGGTTTGACTCACTCTACTTGATTCTTTTGATTTTCCATGAGGACAAGGTCTCCTAGCTCAAATATTCATGGCTTCACCTTTTTATGATAGTTTCTTCTAAGGCAATTTTGATAACCTTGTAAGTGGTCGAAGGCATGTTGTCTTCTTTCATTTAGTAACTCTAGTTCACTGAGCCTTGCTACTTTGTAGTCTTCATCTGTGATCAGGTTCTTCAATGATATCCTTAGGGATGGGATTTCCACTTTAATGGGTAATACTGCCTCTGATCCATAGACTAGGGAGAAAGGAGTGGCTCCTGTAGGTGTTCTCACACTAGTTCTGTATGCCCATAATGCGGGACTAAGCTGTAAATGCCAGTCTCGCCCTGATTCGTTCACTATTTTCTTCAGGATTTTCAAGATTGTCTTGTTTGTAGCTTCAGCTTGGCCATTCCCTTGAGGGTAGTAAAATGAGGAGAACCCTTGTTTGATATGGAACTGTTCGCATAGGTCTTCAACATCCTTATTCTGGAAAGTTGTACCATGGTCTGTCAGGATTGTTTGGGGGATCCCGTATCGACAGATAATATGGTTAAGTATGAACATTGCTATTTACTTTCCACTGATGTAAGTGAGGGGAATTTCTTCCACCCACTTAGTGAAGTAATGTATTGCAGCTATGATGTATTTGTGTCCATTTGTTGAAGAAGGTGTAATTTTTCCCACTAGGTCAAATCCCCACATTGAAAATGGTAATGGTGATGTGATAGGATTTAGTTCCTGGGCCGGTGCATGGTTGAGGTCTTCATGAATCTAACACTATCTACACCTTTGAACATGTTTGTGTGCATCTATCTCTATTGTGGGCCAATAGTATCCCATGCAGATGATCTTCTTAGCTAAGTTGTTGCCACCTCCGTGGGTTCCACAAATTCCTTCATGTACCTCGTACAAATATTTTTGGGATTCCATGGAAGTGAGACATCATAGTAAAATTCCATCTAGACTTCATCTGTATAAAGTAGTTGAGAGGATGGTATACCTAGAGGCTTGGCGAATGAGGGACTTTCTCTGGTTCCTAGACAAGTTGGGAGGTAAGACATTGTTTTGGAAATAGTTATAGACATCTTGGTACCATGGGAATTAAGGGCCAACAAGGATGCATGATGATTCTATGATGGATGCCTGATGTGATGGCACCAAGAGTTGTTCCACTAGAAACTAGAATTTTGTTTCATTACCTGGCATATCAATCAATGATGCTATGGTAGCCATCGCATCTACAGCTTTGTCCTATGCTCGTGGGACTTGCTCGAAGAAGATGTAATGAAAATTGGTGCGTAGTTGTTCCATCTGTGCTCTGTATGGTACAAGCTTCTCATCTTTGGTCATATAATCATTATTGACTTGACTGATGACCAATTGCAAATCACCAAAGAATTTAAGGTTCTTGATTCTCCATTGAATTTTTAGCTTTAGACTGATGACCAGTGCTTCATATTCTGCTATGTTGTTGGTGCATGGGAAGTTAAGTCTAAAATACTTTGGAATTATATCATGATCTGGAGTGATAAGCACTATCCCTGCCCTCACACCATGGTTTGTACATGATCCATCATAATAAAGTTGCCATACCTTGATCGCCGGTTGTAGTGTCATGATAGATTCGTTAGGAAAGTCAGAAACAATAGGTTGGTGGTCTTGAATTGGTGCATCTGCTAGTTGTTCTGCGATCACTTGTCCTTTGATGGCCTTTCTTCCTATGTACTCAAAGTTGAACTCACTTAAGATCATTACCCACTTTGCTAGTCGTCTGGTGAGTGCTTCTTTGCTTAGGAGATACTTTAAAGGATCAATATGTACGATCAACTTTATTTGGTGACTCAACATATAATGTCTCAGCTTCTGGGAAGCAAAAACAACTGCAAGGCATGAATTTTCAATTGGTGTATAGTTAATCTCATATCCAACCAATGTTCTGCTTAGATAGTAGATGGCCCTCTCTTTTCTTGCATCATCATGTTGTGCCAAGAGTACACCTAATGCTGACTCCATCACTAAGATATATAGAAGCAATGGTCTACCTTGTACTGGTGGCACCAATATAGGAGACTTGAGAAGGTAGTCCTTGAATATTTGAAATGCCTGTTTGCATTGCTCTATCCATATGAATTTGATGTCTTTGTGCAATAGATGTTGGAATGGGTGGCACTTGTCTGCTAGTTGAGCTATGAAGCATCTGATTGATTGGAGCCTTCCTTGTAACCCGCTTAGTTGTCTCAGGTTCGATGGTGGAGGCATGTCCAATATTGCTTTGAATTTTGTTGGGTCCACTTTAATTCCTCTATGTGACAATATGAACCCCAGTAATTTTCCTGTTGTGACACCAAATGTACACTTCTTTGGGTTTAGACAGACCCTGAATTCCTACATTCTATCAAATATTGGTCCCAAAACTTGTAGATTATCCTTTTGAAGTATTTAGTTGGCTAGTATGTCGTCCACATAGTCTTCCATTGTTTTGTGGATGAGATCATGAAATATAGTTGTCATAGCCCTTTGATATGTCGCTTCGGCATTCTTTAGACCAAATGACATGACAGTCCAACAATATGTTCCCCAAGGACATGTGAAAGTTGTTTTGTGTTGGTCCTCTGGTGTGATCCTTATTTTATTATAACTAGAAAATCCATCCATGAGTGATAGAATTTGATGTCCAGCTGTTAGATCTACTATCATATCAATATTTGGTAAAGGAAACTCATCCTTGCGACAAGCTATGTTGAGATCTCTGAAGTCTATGCAAATCTATATCTGACCACTGTGCTTTGTAACTGGTACCAAGTTAGATATCCAGTCTGCATATGGTATAGGTCTTATGAACTTAGCATCTAGGAGCTTTTTCAACTCTTCGTTGACTAGCAATGCAACACGGGGATGCATCTTTCTTAGCTTCTTCTTGACAGGTTTGGCATTGGGTAGCAACGGGAGATGGTGTAGTACTAGCTCTGGATCCAACCCTGGCATATCTGAGTAGGACCATGCAAAATTGATCATCCTTGCCTTGAAGAAACTAATGAACTGTTCTCTATCCTTAGGGGTGAGTGATTTTGCCAAGTATATGTTCTTTGGGTTCTTGTCATCTCCCAAATTGACTTCCTCTATTTCTTCTACTAGTAATGCTAATTTCTCCTTTGTCAAGGGGAGGAGTTCCTTCTTTCCATGTTCTAGTGCCTCAGTGAGGTTTTCACTAGAAGATACGTCTTGTTTTAGTTTTTTATTATTCTTTTGTTCTTTTTTCTTTTGTGGACTGGAAAGAGGAGCTTCCTCTCCAAAATATGCCGCTCAATCTAGGTTAATGGAGAAGCCTACTTTGTGATCTCCTGATGGAATGCCTTCCCTCAGTCCCATGAAATGAGCTATAGCTTCATCATTCTCAAAGACAGCTAAATCAGGTGATCCTTGTTGATCCCACTCTATGAGCTCAGTGTGTACAAGACAGATACTTTCACGGCTGTTTGGCTCTGGTTGACTAAAAGGGACTGCTAATATGGTTCCTAAAAAACTAGACTGTGATGTAGATGCACCACTTGAGGTCTGATAAATGACATGCTTGTTTATGCAGGGTTGTTTGGTAATGGTCAGTTGGTCAAATAGGTCTGCTAGATTTATGATAATGTCTGACCGAGGGGAATAATTTGGGATCGATGACTCAGAGTCATGAAGGGATCTCCACTCATACTCGTGGGAGTCAGTCTCAAAAGAATGCTCATTTGATGTCTCACTTCCTTGGTTATCATCGATTGCTATGTGGAGGTTTATTCGGGTTTGTGTGGTTCCCTCTTCGGTGGGAAACAACAGTGCTAATATGTTTCTTATTAAGACATGTTCTATGTTGTGCCCCCGGTGCATCTCTGCTATTTCTTCCTAATTAACTTGAATGTCTTGGATTATAGGATTGGTTCTTTTTTGTCCATAGCCCAACCCTCTCATGTTTCTCTGGGTTGGTGGGAGAGGCAATTCAAATATGCCTTATTGTCTTGCCCCCAGCCCAGTTGTACCATCATACCCAAATCTTTGTATCATTGTGTAACCATTACCATAATTTGACAGGGGTAGTGGTGTTCAAATTGTCTCAGGGGGATCTTGGTATAACCAGGTATTGATGTCTTGTTCAAAAGGATTTTCTTCTGCTATGTCTCCCCATTGGACAAAGGTTGTGGGTGGACATCTGAATAGAACATGCCACAGAGTTTCTGTTGCAATAACAGGTTGTGGCATGCCATGAGTTCTTGGGCTTTGAGGCATGTGCATGATGGTAAAAGCCTCTTCATATCTATATTCACCATAGCCCTTCTCTGTGATGGATATCTTGCCTTCTTTCTGTGCGATATCTTTAAGATTTGAATCTGAAGAGGAGGGAATACTTGCGTCTAGGTTAATGACTATCTTTCCTGTTGCCCATGTGACATCCTTGGGATTTGAATCCAAAGAGGATGGGATGCTTGCATCTTGATTTGATGGTACCTAGTTATCAATGTTGATTTGGACCGCATTACAATATTGGAAAGGATTGGGATCTTCTTCTATGATAATCTCCTCTCCCTGGTGTGGGAACTTGATACATTGATGGTATGTCGAAGGTACAACTTGCATTTCATGTATCCAAGGTCTCCCTAGTAGCATGTTGTATCCCAACTCATGGTCTAAGATTTGGAAGGGAGTGTTTTTTACCACAGGACCAATACAAATAGGTAGAATAATAAAACCTTTAGAGGACCTTTCCTCTTCATCATAAGCTCTGATATTTATCCTCCTTTTGACATCAATGCTTGATTCTGAATAGCCTAGTTTCTTGATTAACCTTAGAGTACAGATGTTTAACCTAGCTCCACCATCAACAAGGACCCTACGGATAGCACTTTTGTGGACCTGGACAAGTGCAGAGGATCATTATGTAGGGGTTTATGTGGTGACACATCACGCTCTGTGAATGTGGCATGTTTGTTAGAAGCTATATGGTTGACCATCATTTGGAAGCTCTTGGGTGTTATGTCCCTTGGGACATCTGCATTCTACAGGACTTGGTCAAGTGCCAATTTATGTTGTGGAGATATGCGCAATAGGTCAAACATGGAGATCTGGACAGGTGTGCACTTTAGCTGGTCCACTATGCTTGTTTGTGGATTTGGGTTTGCTTTAGGATTGGCAGAGATAGTAGGTGAGGATGGTAATCCTTGCAAGATGACTCTGGCATGACATGTTGTTACAGCACAATTGTTACCTTGGTCTTTGATAGTGATTGTAGCCACATGGCTATCTGAAGGGTTAAGGCAATTGATAACATTATCACTATTGGCATACGTATAGTTAACTTGTTTTTCTTGTCCACCAGACCCAGAGGCTTTTCCCTTGTTGTGATCACGAAAGGTGTCATTGAAAATAGTGTGATCAGTTGTGCCTTTGGTTTGAATATTCATCATATCGATGACCCCTGTGTCAATCAGATCTTGGATAGTGTGTTTCAATCGGTAACAGTTAGCCATTTTATGCCCTTTCACCTGATGAAACTCTCATAAATCTTTGTCATTATACCACCTTGGTTTGTTTTCATCTTGTTCAAAGTCCCCAATTTTTGGGAGAGTGATAGTGTTTGATTGTATCAACTTGCGTAAATTTGATTCTATCGGCTCTCCCAACGGTGTGAAATCTCATTGCTAGAATTGAAACCGTGGTTTGTGTTGATTATGTTATTGACTGTTTGACATAGCGGTCGCTTGTATAGGAGGAGGTTGGTTTTGGGTGTACTCTTTTTGAGTGGGCCCTATGGGTTTTTGGTTGGCCACAGGTGCGCCTTGCAGTGACACCTTGGGTTGTGCGTAGTTGACTGTCTTCACATCAATGACACCATCGCTAGTGACATTTTTGTTTTTGTTCCACCACTTAGCTTTGTCTGTTGCATTTTTTTTTGCATTCATTTGTGTGGGATCTACAAGGATCCCTTGTTTGACTAAGTTCTTCTCACAACGAACTCCTCTTTCGATGAGTTGTGTGAATTTCAGAGCTAATTGTAACTCTGTTGTGGATGACATGTCTGGAATTAGATTGTTAACAAACATGACTATTAAGTCTTGTTCAGGCACATCATATGTTATGTGGTTTTCTGTATTCCTCCGTCTCTATAGGAACTTCATAAAAGACTCCCCATCCTTCTGTTTGATATCGCAAAGGTCCTTGATGCTGACCTTGCACTCAATGTTATAATGGAAGTGAGCTATGAACTTTTCAGCCAGTTCACCCCAAGACTGAATGTCGTGAGGTAAATGCGAGAACCATTCCATTGCTGGTCTAGCCAAGCTTTGTGGGAACAGTCACATTAGATATGTCTCATCATGGGTGACTTTGATGCAACTAGAAAAAAACTCTTGGATATGTTCAATAGGGTTGGTACTGCCCCTATATTTGTCAAATTTCAGTACCGAGAAGTGATTTGGGAATGGAGACATGTGAAGAGAATGGTCAAAGGGGTATGGGTATAAATCCTCTGTGGTATAGGATTTAGTTTGCCTCTGATTTTGCATATCCATTATTTGGGTTTGAAGGGTTTGCACTTGTTGCATTAACATGTCCATTTGATATTGAGGATGGTGTGTGTGGACATTCCTTTGTGTTGTGGTGGGTATGAGTCTGCGCCTCTGTGTCCCTTGAGTAGGCACATAGGATTTCATCCTAGGGACTTGATATTGATTCCCCACCGAGTGATTTGTAAATGGAGGGACATCAGTAGCACATGGTGGGTTTTTATACATTTTCTATTGTGATTGAAACTGGGGTTGATACTGCTGGGGTTGGTATTGCTGCTGCTGAGGTTGGGGTTGAAACTGGGGTTGTTGTTGCTCAGGTTGGATTTGAGGCAACTGAAGCTGGGTTTGTTCTTACGAAGGTTGGATTTGAGGAAACTGAAGCTGGGGTTTCTATTGCGGAGGTTGGATTTGAGGCAACTGAATCCGTGGTTGTTGTTGCGGAGGTTGGCTTTATGTCTGGATGGGAAAAGATGTAGCTTTGGGTGGGCCTTGACTGTAAGTAGTTCCTGCAGAGATGGATCCCTGCGGGCATGAGGTGTTGATCCCAAGACTAGTGTGAATCGACTACAGTAGCGGCATAGTTTCATAATAGTTGGTGTTTGGTGGGATGGAAGGCATAGCATGAGAGCTTGATTGTCCTAGCCATGAGACCAAAGGTGGAGGCATACTAGTGACCATGGGTGCACTTAGTTGCCATCCCGTCATGCCTTGAGTAGAAGATGTGTTGGCCTAGGTCGGGTCATTGGTTTGATTGGATATAGTCTGTGTCAATGTGGGTAAAACCAATGGTGGAAAGATTGGAGACACAATAGGTAGCATCTTAGGAGTTTGAGTAGTGTTTTGACCTGCGAGAGGGTTTTCGGGCCATATAGTCGATACACTAAATTCAGCGGGGAGTTTGACTCCCTTCTTTATTAGCATGGCCAAGTAACATTCAGGGTTCCTCTCTACAACAAAGTCAACTACTTTCATGGAGTAAGCATCTTGTTCCACATCTTCAAGTTCTTCTTCTGTGATATATTGGAAAAAGGCTGCCCCACGGAGCTGTTCAATGAATAGAGTAGAACTGGTGTTCATGAAGGGATTGTTCTCTTGCTCTATTTCCCAAGCGGGGAAACAATTGATATATGACTCATCAAGTTGAGTTCTAGCCTTAGACCTTGTGTAAGGTCCTCCATGAGGTGTTTAAGACATAGTGTGGTCCAGGTTTTGTAACTAAAACAAGTGATATAAAGCAAACAAGGATGAAGATCCTTTTTGAGGAAGTCCGAGTTTATAATTTGGACAAGGGTAATTCTAAGGACAGATTTTGATATAACTTGATCTCAAAGTGGTGATGATAAAAAGATCAAATTTTTTGACCTTTTCCTTGGACAAAGTCACTTTGATGATGATGATGTTTGATATGATGAGATCAAGGTATTTCGAGTCTGAGATTTTGAACTAACAATGTTTTTGACAATAATCATGCTTTATAGAGAAAGGATAATCCTAATTGTTTAGAGATTCACACAATGTTCTTCGCGTTTTCTTGGGATAGACACTAGTTTTGGACACCAAATGAAGAATTCTTTCAAGGTTTTAGGTCAAAATAGGAATATAGTATCTCTAGTCAATTGCGATATAAATTGACTGATTGCGGTAAAATAAATGATTGATTGCAGTAGTTTATCACCGATTGCAGTAATAAACACGGTGATTGTGGCAATAAACAAGTCAACTGCAAAAAACTTCCTTCAATTGTGGCACAATGCGGGCAATTGCAGTAAATGAGGAACTGTCTAAAAAAAGACTAGAGGATACCTATCACTGCTTGACAATTTTGGAATTTTTGGAACAGTGCTTCTGATTTGCAAGATAGTTGATGTTGACAACCCTATACTTTAACACGTTTGACTCATTTTGACAGTTTGGATGTTTTTTTTTGCATTTTCAGAAGCTGATCAAAGATACAAGCACAATAGACACTATGTTTTGAAGAATGAAGACTGAAATTGTGTATGTTCTACAACTTTTTTCAAGTTGCAAGGTTATCACGAGGTCTCAACAATGAACAATCAGATTAATCTAGGTCAATAGCTTTAGAATAAAATGTTATAGGCCCAATAGTTGAATGTCCATTAGCTCAAACAACAATTGTCACGCTACTAGGACACGAAGATCCATGACGTAGGTGCCCGTGTTTTTTCCATTTCTAGGTATTGTTGCCGTGAAGTCAAGATCTCTTTCACTACACAAATACCATGGGACACATATGTTGGGAATCTTAGGGGGAAATTCTGCAACCCCTTACACTATAATAAGGTACCTGTTCAGAGGTAAAATGGGTTGGCCTCTAATTAGTCAAGGTTGTAGTAAGGGTCCCTGGTGTCTCTCCAATCAGTTTGTACATGCGTGACTCACTTAAGAGCCTAGTTGACCATGCTGGCTCCTTAGGGATATTCACTCGATCCAAACTATTATCAACACGCCTCGCCCAAGCTTGGCTAGATAAGATGGAACTTTGGTTCACGCCTTGTTTATATACCGATTGGAAGGATTACTGGTTTAAGGTCGTCCTTCAAGGAAGAAGCGCATTCCCCAGACAGGCCTTTCTGAAAATGTAAAGGTTTTTAATCTAACAGTTTGTGCAAGTGCACCCAAAACTCCAGACATGAGGTAAATTGATTAAACTCCAAATTTTGAAATGTGAACTAAACTACACCACCATACAAGCACCAATGTTCAATTTTAAGCCCAAAAGTAGGTGTTGATAGCTTGTTCAATTTTAATGCACCAAATTTGAGAGATTTTTTTCCTTTGTTTAGTTTTAATCCTCACATCAATTTTAAGCCTAAATCTGAAATGTGAATAATGAGATGTTTGCACAAACACTGTTCTTTTTAAATCCAAATTGACAAGTGAATTCCTTTTAGTTTTCTTTGTTTAGACAGGTTAGTATCGAAAAGAATTCTTGCAAAATGAGAGTATACGTAACTTTGAAACAATGAATGACACTTACCCATAACTTACCCTTCTCTTTTCTTAGTGATTTGTCTAGTCCTGCATAGAAAACCGAAAAAGATGTCAGTTTAGAAATAGATGGACAGAAGGTTGGATCTGATATTGCAATATTTCTTGCGATTGTGGCAAAGTACTGGCAAGTGCGGCCACAATTTGGCGATTGTGGTAAAGCACTGGCAACTACGGCGAAGCACTGTCGATTGAGGCACGGATCGGGCAAATGCGGAAAAATATTGACGACTGCGGCACGGATCAAACAATTGTGACAAAGTACCAGAAGAAAGAGACAGAAAAAGACAGAATAATACTGTGAAAGCCTACAATCAATTGCAGTATTAAACCAGTCGATTGCAGCATAGTTTAGTCGATTGCGGTAAAATACCAACAACTACAAAATAATACAAATGTCGAAGAAAAGTTAGATTTTTAAATTTATGACCGTACGGCCGTGGTTGATCAATTTTCATCTGCAAGAGATATTTGAGCTGTTTGTTCACGTTAGGTTCACCAAAATGTATGCCTCTCTTCCGTGATCCATGATTCCCAAGATTTCCAAAGGCAAGGGTTAGTAGCAAAGGTTTTACAAATGATATAAATCAAGTACACAATACTATTAAAATGAATAACAATGAAACACAATCAATAAAATGTACAAGCAAGAGAAAGGAAAGCAAATAAATGCAAACCACACGATGCTTGAAGCTTCTATTGTTTCTCTCTACTCCTTTTGAAACGTTGTTCTTGATGCTCAGTATTGGTGGGGTAGCGTCTATGACTTGAGAAGTGTCAAGAATTTGCTAATTTAAATGGGTGTGTGATCGCAAGATGGCTTGAATGCTAGAACCAAATTGACATAGTAATGGCACACAAGAGCTTGAAATCCTGGATCCTTCAAATGGTTATGAAGGGTTTATTATATAGGAATTGGTGATGATATGAACGGTTGAGATCAATCCTAGAGATAGGGAGATGAATGGTTGAGATTAAAAGGAACTGGAAAAGCCATCAGTGAACTCCACCTCTTCATTTGGTAAAGAAGAGATAAAGCTTGGTTAACTGAAGAGCTAATTGTGAGTTACCTTTTTTAACTGAAGAGGTGGGTGACGTTACCCATGTGGTCTAATTGGAGTTATCTCTTTGAAGATAAATGAATATTTAATTCATTTATTAAATTAATGTTTTCAACATGTGAGATAATTGAATTCTTTTTTATTAAGAATTGATTTATTGAATGAAATTAAATTAATTTAATTAAAATTAACTTAATTGGAAGAATTTAATTAGTAAGTTTAAATATTTGAATTTAAACTATAGGAAATTGAATTTAATTAATTAATTAATGGTAATTAATCAATTAAGGCTAATTAATTAAATAAAATTACTTATTTAATTAATTTTGGGAATTTGATTAGATGATTTGGGGAATGAATTTATAAGAAAATAGATGATTAATTAATGATTAAAAAACCATTAATTAATAGATGAAATTAGTATTTTTAATGTAAAGTTGCAAGCCTGTCCATTTTAGGGTGTCTACACTACTTTATTTTGTCCCTCCATTCTCTTTTAATAAAATCAATTACAAGATTATATAAAGCCTTTGCAAACATTAGGTCAGTCGAGAAAGATTATATTTCCCAATGAGAAGAAAATGTATTACAAAAATAGGTCAGAAGCCAAAAAAAATAAGGATATTCATCCAATGAGTGGAACATGAATCACGATCCCTCAAGTAGGTCGGCTACAAATGTATCATCATCGAGAAATGAGTTTTTAAACTTTGTTGATCAGGAAAACCTTTGCAAGATCAAAAAATATGAAGACTAGCCAGAAAAATGAAGAGCAGGACAGTCTCACCAAGAATATGAAAGATCTCATGTGTGAAGCAACCAAATGGTGCGCGATCTGAGGAGGGACTCAAAAATGAAGCCACAAACAGGCAGAAAGGATTGCAACCTAGGAAAATATGCACAGAACAATCACAGAAAGAAACACCAAGGCTGGTCAAACAAGAAAATGGGAAAACAAATATTTTTGGTTGATGCAAGATTTCAAAGAACCCAAGATGCTCCTGCATCTGACACCCGATTTTAATTGAAAAGTGAGCCTCTCACTTTGTTGGGGCCAAAGGAAAACCAAAATGGTCAATTTTAGCCTGAGATATCTATGAAGAATATTCCATGGGTTTGTCCTTCCATTTGACAAGATATTCGATGTACTACTTACCTCTTGTACTTCTACCATCTTTACTATCCAAAACATGTCAATCTAATCCAATTGATTCTTAAGATATTGTTGTTCTACATCCGATCCATCACTAATATTGAAATCTGAATCATGATACTCATACAAATCTTTAATATTTAATATAGGTGATATATCATGTCTTCTAGTAATTCCACTTCATAAGCATTCCCTGAATAAAATCTCCTCAAGATCTTACAAGATCTAAATCTCTTCATCCTGAGCTTGTTATAAGTTCCAATAGAAAATCTACCCTTCTACAAGTATACCATCACTTCATCTCCTAATTCAAATTCCTTATGTATTCACTTCATATAAGTTCTCCTTTTATAGTCTTGGTTCATTTTCTCCAAATGTTGTCTAACTCCTTCATGCAATGATTTCATAACCTCTCTAATGTATTCTCATTTATCACTCTTCTTAACATCATCACTAATATCCATTAATTCTACCACTCCCTTAGGATTAAAACTAGTAACTATCTCAAATGGTGTTTCCATGTACTCATATTTACTGAATTGTTATATGCAAACTTTTCCTTTGGAAAAACTAAATCCCAATTCCCTAGCTTCTCTCTAACTAAACATCTCAACAACTTTCCTAAACTTATGTTCACAACTTATGTTTGTCCATTGCTTTGTGGATGAAAAGTAGAACTGTACTTCAAAGTAGCCTTCATCTTCATCCAAAGTGTTCTCCAAAAATATCCAACAAACTGTAGGTATAGGAAAGGTTACCAAGAGGGGGGTGAATCAGTAATCACCAACTTAACCTTAAATCATAGTCTCAAATCTTCTTCAAATAGATTTATCGATTACAACTTAGTTAACCGATAATAGTATTATCAGTTACCATAATATTAAAGATCCATGCAACATAAAGTAAACATTCATACAACATTAACAGCACTATTTATCTCAATATGGGTTAGACTCCCCAATCTCCCTATTCATCTTTGGCATGAATCCATTCTTGAGGAGGTGGGTGAGGCTTTGGGGTATTTTCTGATGCTGGACAATGATTCCTTCAACATCTATCATTCAATGTTCGCCCATATTTTAGTTGATCTCAACATTTTTTTAGGTCTTCCTATTGATATTAAAATTAAATCAACTTCAGGATCCTGGATCCAGCCACTTGACTATGAGGGTATCCCCTTCAGATGTCAAAAATGCTTTAAGAATGGTCACATTTCCACCCAGTGTGATATGGAACACAAGAAAAAGAATCCTCCTCCCTCTTGGTGGAAGGGGGCTACCAGAAAACATTACAGAGGTGATAAATGTTCTTCTCATCCTGGGAAGAAGGATGATTTTGTTTCTCCTCCATATGCTACAACAAGGTCTTTGGTGGACACTAGTCTAGTGTCTACTGGTTTTTCCTCTGCTCCTTCTACTGGCGGGTCTACTGGTGGATCTTCTGGTGCAAAGGGGTCTGCTATGGGGACTGGGTCTGCTGGGGCAGAACCATTTAGTTTGTTGTAGGATGATGTTACAACAAGGTTTCGGGGTGCTGGTCCAAATGTTGCTTGTTTAGGTTTGGTAGCCCCTCTCACATTGTTTGGGGGATCTGTTATCTCAGTGCAAGATACTTCTTCTACTGAGAAGTTTGTTTCAAATACAGACCCTTTGTGCTGGCAGAATGATGCTACTAGAGCTGAAGAAGGTTAGGTAATGGTAAAAGGAAAAAATCTTAATAAATCTTCTTCTTTGTTTGACATGACCCTTCGATCCCAAAAGAAGGGGATGAGATGACTGGTTCTTTTGGTGGGTTTTGCTCGGGTTTTCATGAAGGTTGTTTCTATTGGAAAGTTGACTCCCAGGGAGTATATGGCTTATTTTTTGTTGTCATTATGGAAAAAAAGTCATATGAAGCTTTGACAGTAAACTATGAAGTGAAAATTGACTAAATGTAGAAGACAAAATAGAACAGTGACTTGTAGTCGATCGGGGCATCAACGCACGTGTGTACGACCATATCAAGATATGCGCAATCAGAATTAAGATCTATGGTATATTATTATTCTTACCCTATACATGCATGGTATGGAATGGCAGTACGGACAAGTTACAAAAAGAACAAGTACACTAGCAGTTCAGAATACAGAGTATGAAGCCGACTTCATGATTTGGATTAGCGTATAATCTTTTGTTATGTAAAGGGTAAGCACATATTGTAATAAGTTTGTAATCATGTATTAAAATTTGTTTTAAACGTGCTTAAACCAATTTGTTTTGAAGCGTTGTGAATATTGTTTTTGGGCTGACTAAGGTCTTGTTTATAGTTGTGTCTATTCAGGCATAAAGACATATATATGTAATGCAAAGATATATTGCAAGTGTCAAAAAAAAAAATAGTCAGAGAAGATGTATAGCAGAGCAGTATGAAGATATCAGTATGAGATAGAGCCCTTAAATAATTTAAGAGCATAAATGCGTAACTAGAACTGATCAGACATCTGTGTCACATACAGCAGTTCACTTTTGGATATAGTGCATATCTATTCTCAAGAGGTTGTATCATTCTTTCTCTTTGAGCAATGAGCTCTTGGATAGTGAGTCCTCACCCCTAACAGGGTTGTTTGTAAAAGACTCCTAACAGGGTTAGACCCTTAACCAGGTCATTGTACTCACATTGTAAAGACTGCTTCTAACAGGGCAAAAGAACTTTAACAGGTTCATTATACTAGTACAATATTTGTGGGTACTAATTCCCACCATGGTTTTCCTCTAATCAAGGTTTCCCCGTAATCATATCAAGTGTTATGTTTTCTTGTGTTAAGATTCATTGGATTTATATTTGATTTATGTTTAAGTTGCTGAATTTGAATAATTAGCTAAACACTGATTCACCCCCCCCCCCCACCCTCAGTGTTTCCAACAATTGGTATCAGAGCTTGGTCCTCNTTAAGTTGCTGAATTTGAATAATTAGCTAAACACTGATTCCCCCCCCCCCCCCACCCTCAGTGTTTCCAACAATTGGTATCAGAGCTTGGTCCTCAAAGAGAAAATTTTAACCACTTGAGGAGATCATGGATTCAGCAGAGGACAAACATCTAAAAAAGGATCTTGAAGCAACACTTGAAGATCTAGACAGATCTGAGAAAGAAAATGAAGAACTTAAACTAAAATTTGATGGCTCACAAATGCTTATCAAGAAACTAAGGAAATAACTAAAATATTGCTCCACCAAAGATTTGAAATTGAATTAAGAGAACATGTCTCTAAAAGATAAGATAGAAGAATTGAATGATCAGTTAACTGATAGCTTGACATCTATTGAAGAAAAGAACAAATAAAACAAACAGTTGGATGAAGAACTCATGCAAGCCAATATGAAAATCTTAGAATTGGAAAATATCAAGAATAAAATTGAATCTGAATTATCAGGAGAAAAAGACAAGATTGATAAACTGCACACAAGCTCTGATTTGATTCAATCCCAACTCTATGCACAAAATCTAAAAGGTGACACCACTGATATGGGATATAGTTTAGCTCAAATTGAGATCAACTCATTACAAGAAAGAAAGATCTAACAAAATCTTTAGAAGAAAAGAAAACTGAAAATCATGAAGAGACTAAAGCAGAATCACCAAAAGATAAGCACAAGGAAGTCAACTGTACTTTCTATGCCTATAAAAAACATGGACACTTGGAAAGAGATTGTAATAATGTAAGACCCTTCAATGGTTACTTTTACTCCTGTAATAAGTTTGGTCATAGGGCTATTCATTGCAGAACAAATCAAAGAAATCAGCCACAACTGAACCAAAGGAATCAAACTCAATTCAATCAGATAAATCAACCTCAAAGAAACTTGCAGAACATTACATGTCAGATATGTAACTACAATGGACACACAGCCAAGCAATGCAGCATGATGAATAACAACACCAGACCTCCTATCATCTGTCACTCATGTGGAAAAGCTGGATATATCTCAAGGTTTTGCATATCAAGAACAAAAGGACAAGAGAATCCCAAGAAGTCTTTGTTTGAAGAATCAAGATAAGTCAAGTTTGTGGAAGCCAAAGATAACTCAGATAAAATATGGGTTGAAGTAAAGAAGGATAATGAAGAGAACAAGGTAGCAGATGCATCCTCAGTGGACACACCTTTTACTTCTAAATAAGTTGACCCTCATGGTCTTAGGGGGAGCTATTCTAGCTCTGAACCCCTACGTGGCTGGTATACTCACCCCTGAGTATGCACCTATGGATTCATGCATGTAATCACGAATTAAGGTTGTATGCATTCACACATTGCTTTTACTTCGTTTAGAAAAAATTTTGAAATTCTCTCTGTAAACCGCTTTATGGCAACAAGAATTAAATGCAATTGATCTTTATATAAATTGGCAAAAGATCTTAAAAACCTCACTTTGCATTTGAGATTGAAGCATTCAGAAAGTAGATAGGCATCGAGCATCAAAGCACTACATCTTGAAGGATTAGTTTGTTTGTGAATGGATTACATTTGGATCAAAACCCTAGCAGTCACATCATTTTAGAATCAACATGAAACCCTACTTAACCTAGTTACAAGTAAGTATGGAAACCCCTATGGTATTCGACATTGCTGAGAGGAAGAGATTTGTTTTTAAGAAGCATCCATTCAAGTCCATACTGGATGATGTCGAAGGAGCATTCTCTAGGACTCCACTAGGAGTCATACATGTAGAAGACATCCACGCATATGTTTATTGCAAGAAGGAAACAGTTGGAGACAACAACATTGCATCTCTCATGGGTTCTATGATGAAACCAGATTATACATTTAAGGATGAATATGCGCATCTCACTGATAACCCTATATTTGAGTATTCCAATGCACATGAGTTCTATGAGCCAGAATGGGTGAAGATATTACTGAGTAAGATACATGATGATCTATACTAGATAGGTGAGGTTCCTGTTCGCATCACTACAGATCTAATTCATGAGATGACTAGACTTCCCAAGACTGGACCAGTTCTTCCAACTGGTAAAGATGTTAAGAAACAAGTTGAGAAAGCATGCTTATCTAGGAGTGATAGGCATGGTATGACAGTTGATCACATCAAGGAAGATGACATAAAGCTAGTTACCATGATACTAGGTTATAAATTTCAGCATGCAAGCAGACTAAACAGTGTATTTGTAGCTACTGTCTTAGCAACAATAAAAATGGTGAATGATAATACTTAGTACAACCTATGTGAGATATTGCACGCTCAATTGATTGACAACATCTGAGCTATTAAGCATGACAAGAGAAAGATATTTAGGTTTGGCTCACTGATCATATATCTCTACTTCCACATAGTAGGAAA
>MU223320.1:1415075-1439344 GCA_018584345.1 Thuja plicata | reverse complement strand
CATACACATATTTCTTGTTGTGATCATTGCTCAAATTTCCTGTTTTCAATTTTCTGCATGTATGAGTAATGCTTTTGCAAATATATACTAGTGAATTATAAGCAATTCCTATTCTATATTGCAGAAACATAAGCCTTTTGTGGAAAGTGCATATTGTTAATGGGAGAAATGTTTCTTGTGGTGAAAACCCTAGTTATTCCCTCTCAATTAGCCTATGTATTGATCAGTGAATGATAATCTGAAAGATCCATCAAAATATGATAAGCATAAGTCAGTTTGAAGCTTCATAAAAGAGTCTGAATATCCTTGGTGTATCACCTTTCTATTATGCAAGTTTAGTTACAAACCTCTTTTCTCTTTTCCCAATTCAGTTTTCAATCAGGAAGTGATATACCATATTTTATAGGAACCGGCCTGGAATCCGGAGATTCCTCTTCACTCATAGCCTACCCACAGCTAGGAGAGGTTTCCATGGTTAGGATGGAACTGTCGTGTAGCCCTAATGCCTGCGTTAGGGTGACAATTCTAAGCCTGAACAGTAAATATGGAGTAAGTCTCTAGAGACTTACAATTTTGACACCTTTGTCAATAATGTCAAAGGGGGAGTAATATACAAGGAATATGTGTATATATGGGGAGTAGTATATATTATAAAGTATAATGATATACAGTTTTTGTCTTAGTCAATTTTGAGTAACTTGGCCACATTCCTTTGTTGCCATTAATGACAAAGGGGGAGATTGTTGGCAAGTTGACTCCCAGGAAGTATATGGCTTATTTTGTGTTGTCATTATGGCAACAAATTCATATGAATTTTTGACAGTAAACTATGAAGTGAAAATTGACTAAATGTAGAAGACAAAACATAACAGTGACTTGCAGTCGATCAAGGCATCATCTCAGGTGCGTACGACCACATCAGGATATGCACAATCAAACTTAAGCTCTATGGTATGTTATTATGCTTACCCTATACACACATGGTATGGAATGGCAGTTCGGAGAAGTTACAAAAAGAACAAGTACACTAGCAATTCAGAATACAGAGTATGAAGCCGACTTCATGATTTTGATTAGCGTATAATCTTTTGTTATGTAAAGGCTAAGAACCTATTGTAATAAGTTTTTAATCATGTATTAAAAAATTTTGTAAACACGCTTAAGTCAATTTGTTTGGAAGTGTTGTGAATATTGTTTTTAGGCCGAATAAGGTCTTGTTTATAGTCACGTCTATTTAGGCATAAAGATATATATATGTAATGCAAATATATATTGCAAGTGTTAGAAAAAAATAGTTAGAGAAGATGTATAGTAGAGAAGTATGAAGATATCAGTATGAGATAGAGCCCTTAAAGAATTTAAGAGCATAAGCGCGTAACTGGAACTGATCAGACATCTATGTCACATACAACAGTTCACTTTTGGATATAGTGCATATCTATTCTCAGGAGTTTGTAGCCCTCTTTCTCTTTGAGCAGTGAGCTCTTGGATAGTGAGTCCTCACCCCTAACAGGATTTTTTTTAAAAGACTCCTAAAAGGGTCAGACTCTTAACCATTTCATTGTACTCGCATTGTAAAGACTACTTCTAACAGGGCAAAGGAACATTAACAAGTTCATTATACTAGTACAATATTTGTGGGTACTAATTCCCACCGAGGTTTTCCTCTAATCAAGGTTTCCCTGTAATCATATCAAGTGTTATGTGTTCTTGTGTTAAGCTTCATTGGATGTATATTTGATTTAAGTTTAAGTTGCTGAATTTGAATAATTAGCTAAACACTGATTCACCCCCCCCCTCTCAGTGTTTCCAACAGTTTCATGCAATGTTTCTTTTAGTTTGTGGGTTTCTGTTGTAAAAACCTCACTGTGGTTAAGAACCGATCTGTGCTGAGGGATTTTTTGAAAATATTTTTTGTCTTTCTTGTTCAGGGTTTTGGGGCCCCTTCAAAACATGTTTTTAGCTTAATCAAAAATACTAGTATTTATCTTATGGAAACTCGATTAGGGAAAAAAAAAGACACGGTGTGATATCAGTGCCCACAAATAGTTACACTCTTCTGAAATACACCCGATAAAGAGCTTTCCCAGATAAGGGTAATGAAAGCATTGTTAAATGCTACCCAGTTATAGGATTTCCCTAGAGACCTGTTAAAGTCTTATACCCTGTTAGGAGTAACCTGGTTAGAGTATTTTAGACACACTTTTGAGAATGCCATCCTGTTAAAGGATTTATAATAGACCTATTAGGGTCACCTGATTAAGGGATTTTACTGTCACAATTGTTAGAGATTAACAACCAATAAAATAATCTATAGTTTGCACTAATTATGCTATATCAGATCCAATGAAGTTCCTTAACACAGTAACATACCATTCCAATCCTCTTGTTCATATCTATATCCTCTTCTATGATCGCAACAATCCTTCACTGGTTAGTTCTTTTTTTCCACCGATATCCTATCTTCCTCTACGTCATGATACCAAACTTCTTCTTGTCTCTTCCTTAAGTAGACATCTTTAATCGTCAAAACCCTAAAACTAGATCTAACGATCATAAATTCATCATATTATTAAACTAGTTTCTTGTTCTTCCTTCTTGTCAATTACGTCATGATATTCCCTTTTAACCGATAGTTATAGGCTTCCGATAGCTGACCTCCTTATGTTGATAAGTCTTCCTTCCTGCCGATAGGTAATACTTGGCTATTTGAGATCAATGACAAACAATATAACTGATCTAACCTCTTCATCATCCACTTAACTTCCATATCAACTAGAGAAGTTATGCCAATAATCTCCCCCTTTAGCATTGATGGAAAAATTCTAGTGATACACTATTGTCTGTATCTTTCTTCGTACTAGTCTTGTAGTTCATTCTATTCTGCTTCTACATTTATCTTTTCTCTTCTCTTCACTTCTCCATACTCCCCCTATCCTTTATTCTCCCCCTTTGACATCAATGCCAAAGGCAATCAACCTGACTGTACTATCTTATGATTTTGTACCTATTTTGGCCTACTTTATTTTTCCTTTCACTTGCCTACATTGCTCCCCCATAGAGTAGAATTCATGTGCATAAATTCATACCTAAGATATTCTATTAAAAATTTATGAACTGATGCATACCACATCTCTGTTTAGTTAATTTTTGATAGGGGTAGGACCCCTAGTTTACCTCTTAGATATTCAAAGTTTTCCTTAGGTAGTGGTTTAGTGAACATATTAGCAACTTGTTCCTTTGTAGGAATGTATTCCAATTTTACCTCTCTTTTCTGTTCCTTCTCCCTTATAAAATGATGTTTTATAGATATATGATTGGTCTTTGAATGCATCACCAGGTTCTATTGACGGGACTTTGTGATCAGGTCCACCAATAGATGTAAGTTGTCACTGGGTACCGGGGTACCGACCAACTTCACCTGTAAAGGTTGTCTGGGGAATAAATTATTTGGGCCTTCAAGCACGTGAGAGTCGGGTCTCGACGGTGCAGGAGCTAAGTTGGGAGTGTGACTATTTTATTCAGGGGGGATAGCTGGTTTTCTTGGATCGTCTTCTCTGGGGATTTCGGTAGGTTGGGGTTTCTTGCAAGCATTTGGACCATTAAAGAAACTTCAAAAGATACGCCAGGGTTAGGAGTATTCCATTCTATCTATAGTTGTGTAAATACATTTAAAACATCAACCAAGCTCTAACATGCTACACTAAAATACTGAATGCATACAGAACCATCATTTCATACATATTCAATAGCGAGGGGAAAAGAAAGTCATTAATCTACTTAAAACATTAGAGAAAGGGACATTAGAAACATAAAGCACAAAAGAACGTTAATCCAGAGATCAAAATGCTAACAACATCATTGCCAAAACTCTTCTTTCTTCATTAACAGGTTTTCTAGCAAGCACTGGTGCGTACAATAATGGCTCCAAGGGAGCATCTATGTACTGAGAACTCCTAAGAACTAAGGAGCATTGAGCTTTGTAACTACAAGAAGTGAAATACTAAAAGTGTTATAGCTATGGACTGCAAAATCATCAATTCTGTCGACCTTTGGAATGAGGTCGGAACTATTATTTATACACATGTTTTTCCCTAAAACTAACCTAACTTATCTTTACACTCAATAATAAAATACAATTTCTGGTGGTCGGTACTATCTGCACCATGCTACAATAACCTCGGGAAGAACAGAGGTCTGACATGTTAGAAGAATGAGACAAAAAAAAAGGTATGCAAGAATCAGCCTCGAGAAGAGAGCCAAAGGGAGAATAGAAGAACTCTGATCCCATGGGGATCGAGGATACATGCCTCATCAATGAAAAAGTGGCTCACTTTCTTCGATGCGCCAGGTGTTTAATGCTCGAGTGGCGCCTTGGGAAGACCATCTGTCAGAACCATCCCTTGAGTTGACATGCCTTGTTGGGGTCACCCATTTTATGGCACCCTTATTAACTGCCTGATAATGACCAATCGGCTCCGGGGAACCTGGACACGAGTCACAGAAAGAATACAAAACTGTTGGATCCAGGATTTTGGGATCCAGGATTCTGGGATCCAGGAGCTTGCGCTCAAAGAATAAAGAATGCTCAAAATATGACCTGTTGGTGAAAATATATGGAATCCAGAGAAATTTATTGTTCCTTAGTGTTTTTGAATGTCTCTAGGAGCTGGGCGATTCCATACTCATCAATGTCCCTGAGGCCGGCCCAGTGGTACTTGGCTGCCTCCAACTGTTCACCTAGATCTGGAGTATTCTCTTTGAATTCTGTGGCCATTTTTGCCACATCATGAGCCTGGAGCACCATGCGTGTTATACGTATCATTTTTTCTCTGTCCATTCCCTCTAGGGATTGGTATCGAGACTCCATTAGCTCATCATATTTTTCCACAACGTGTTCCTCCAGAGTACATGTTTCAGTACTAAAGGGATTGACTCCCGAAACCTTTGAAATGAATGCCTTGTATAAATTTAAAGAATAGTCCACCTCTGGAACTTTGTACCACAGGATCCCTACCAGTTACTTGATTACCTCCAATGTGAGATCAAGTCTGGAGTGTTGGATCCGGATAAAGTCAAAGGAATCCTCTCCAAAAATTCTAGCCTCAGAAACAATTTCCTCCCCGATGCTTATGAGTTCCCCTAACTCACCTATCCATGCCTCGTATTTATCAATCTCTCCCTCCCAGATGGAGATGGTGGTTTTGGCTTGGTGTAAAATATTGTTGGTTGTGTATAGGTCCGGGAGTATGGCCACTAAGAAACACCAGACGTTTCCCACCTGTTTGGCTACCTAATCATCAACTCCTTGTGCTTTCCTTTCATATTCCTTAGCGCATCTATGTCACCCTGTGAGAGTGGTGCTCCAGATGTGGAAGCTTCTGGGGGAATGGTAGTGATAGGCTGCGCAAGCTCTGTCAATAGCCCAATAAGGTTTGCATTCTTTTCCTTTTCTTCTTTGAATTTCTGGGCTTCCTTCTCGTAGCGGGCTTCTACCACCTTGGCTGCTTCTTTTAGCAGGTCCAACTCACCCTGCTTTCCCCTCTTCCCTAGAGATATCTCCATGATGGCATACTCCTCATCCTTTTCTATCACTGTGTCAGCCTCTGGGGGAGGTGTTGTGACTACCGCAATTGTGTCTTCGCCCGACCCAATCCAAAGGGTATGACTATATGAGCTTTCTTTTCCTTGGGGGGATTTTGCGCTTGTACCATCATCTCCGCCAAAGAGAGATGGGTCTTGGCCGGTGCTGGGGCCTTCCTTTTTCTAGAGTTCACCAACCATTATGGTGGCAAGGGTGGCCTTACTGCCAGAGTCTGGTCCAGTAAATCCCCTCTGGGGTTTTGTTGCGCATCCACGGTATTTTGAGTCTCTCCACACTCTTTCCCTGTATCCATGGGTCCACTGACATCATCCACCTTGGTGGCATTAGTGTCATCTACCCCGGTGTTTGTGTCTTTAGCAGCGTTGGATTTTACATGTGTATTCCTGAGGTTCTGCCCCTCATCTCGTTGTTATTGTTGTTGCTATTGTCCTTCATCGGCTCCTTCTGCTGGAATATTCTCCTCTGTTGGTGTTTTTTTTGGAGGTGGTGGAGGTATCAAGCTGAGATTCAGCATTTGGGCCACTATGATTACCTCACCAAAGGTTACCCACTTTGGAGTAGGAGGCGGTGTCTGAAGCATGGCAGCTGAGATCACGGTTGCTCGCGTAGGTTCGGTTCTCTCAGTAGTTGTTGGTTTCTCATTCTGTGCTTGCCTTTCCTCTGTGGTGTTGGTCTCTAGGACCTGTATCTCTAGAAAATTGGAGACATTTATCTACTCTTGCTTCTTCTCCCCTTCTTCCCGGCCTTCCTGCCCTATGGCAGCTTCTTTCTTTGGGGTCTCCTTTTCAGCAGGAGTCACCACTTCCTCCTCGGCAGCTATCTCCTCTACTGCCTTCCTGATACCCCCTTGTAGTTATACAAGCTCATCTTCCCTGAACATGTCGTTGAAGTCATTGTGTGGAGGGGAGGTCTTCGGGGGATCTTCGAGTCTATTTTCCGGCTCTAGGGAGTCCGAGGAGACAATCTGTATTTCAGGGATGCTAGGCATCCCGAGATCTGACTCCACCTTTGGCTGAGCATCAGTTCTTTTCTTTTTCCTCCTTATCACCAATGGGGGCCCCGCATCCAACATGGCTACCCACTCTTCCTCCGATCCGGTCCCCATTTCTCAGACTATTAATGCTGCAAGTGAAGGAGAAGTCGGAGGGCGGACAGGTCCAGTCATAATGGCTGGGGTGGCCAACCGGGTGATTAACTTTTATTTCATGTGTTGGGTTGCCACCATAGTTTGTTACATTTTCTCCACTATGGGAGTGACAGCCGGGACTTGAGATAGGGTCCCCATTTTCCTCTTTCCTTTGTCCTCACCCTGCGAGGAGGTTCTAGCCCCAGAAGTTGAACCCCACACAAACGGGCACACTTTACGTGTACTCCTTGGGCATGCCTTTTTGAAATACACATGACTGCTCTCGATCACATCATTGGTGAGGTCTTCTACTATTGGTCCCTCCTGTGCATCCTAATCCACCAAAGGGAGAGCCATCTTATCTACACCCTTTTCTTTATATTGCGGGTCCACTGTAGACCCAGTGTCCGAAAATTCATCCGGGAACTTTTGAAGCTTGAGCCTCTTCATCATTCCCATTATCATTTGGATGAAATCTTGATTCTAGACTTTGAAGTTGTCCTAGAATTCTTCCCAAAAATCCTCCATGTGATACTTGTGGGGTTCTGATGCCTGGGGAAGTGTCATCGCTATTTTGCCTAGCGGATCAAAATTATTCCGCTCTAGATAAAACTCTATCAGCCCTAGAATTTTGAGTTCATTGTTTGCCTCTTTTTCCATGGCCAGACTGCAAGAGTAGTTCCCACAAGTGATTAGGAATGAGACATTTGTAACCTTCTTCACTGTGAAGAGGGTGTGCAGCTCTAGGATCTTCTTGTAGTACTCTAAAAGAATTATTTTATCCCCACAATGTTTGGGTAATAAATAGGATTTCCCAGAGAAGCCGGTCACCCGAATGTATGTATGTTGTTGAAACTAAATGTAATAATGGCCATAAGTTCTGACCAAGTCCATTTCTTCTTTAGAGATTTGGTATCCAGTGTCTCGAGTAGGTGTGAGGAGGTTGTAGTAAATGAAGGTGTCATTCACTCGGAAGAAGCGGAGGAAACTAGCCTCCCATTTGATCTGCGGGAAGTAATCCTAGGGAGCATTCTAGCCTGTGCTAGTTCTGAGCACACCTGCTGCAAGTAATCCCTGGGTCATGGGATGTTGTTGTGCTAGTGCCCAAAACACATAAGATGTCATATAGAATTTGGAGGACTTGGTGACCTGGAGAAATTGGGAGTCCACGTGATTTTCTATGATAATGGCCCAATCAAAGTTTTACTCGCCAGAGGCGATGCCCAACAAGAAATAGTACATCCATGCTCATGAGAATTCCCAGGCATGGGGCTGTCCAAAGACCCTACATAGTGCGATAGTACCCATCTGTATGCTTTCTTTAAATTAGGTCTGGGGGATTTCTAGCTTCATCTTTTTGAAGTCTTTCCTTGGCACCTTAAGCCATTTGTTATTGAGATACTGTCGGGCCATGTGTTCTAACTTCTTGGTGCAGGAGCACACCTAGGCTAACCTCCATAGTTAGGATGTTTTGGTTTTTACTTGACATTGGCCAAGTCAAGATAGTTAGTTTTTTTTTTATACCTTAGAAGGTCATTGCAATGTGGGCTAGGTGAGTTAGTCATTAGGACTAAGGTCACCAAAGTAGCCATTCTTAGTAGTTTTTAAATTCTTAGTGTTAGGAGTTTGAGTTAGAGTCTTCAATGTGTCTCAAATACATTCATGATGTCATAGAGATGCCATAAGGTCATAAATTATCTTAGATCCTTAAAATGAATAGGTTAGAGGTCTTAAAACTTAGGGAGGAGGCATAATGGAAAAGATGCCAAAAGTTGCTAAAAAGTTGTTATGACAACATTTGCAATAATTGCAAATGTTGCATGCAACTCGGTTACATAGGATTCATGCATTGTACCAATTTTTGAATATTGAATAGTATCTATGTAACTCTGTATTCAGGAAATCCGAGCATTTCATTGTGACAATGATATCTAATGGAGTCATGCATTGTAACAAGTTTTGAATATTGAATAGTATCTCTGCAACTTTGTATTCAGGAAATCCGAGCATTTCATTGTGACAGTGATATCTAATGGATTGAATGCCTTATTTTAGTTGTGGATTACTTGAATCTCAGTAGGAGTCATGCATTGTAACAAGTTTTGAATATTGAATAGTAGCTCTGCAACTCTGTATTCAGGAAATCTGAACATTTCATTGTGACAGTGATATCTAATGGATTGAATGCCTTAGTTTAGTTGTGGATTTGTGTTCATAGGATAGTTTGAAGTGTTTTTCATTAATCAAGCTCATTGTTTAGAGATAGTCTAAGGTCTGAGCTAATTTATTTTATGTTTTGTGTGTTCACTGGTCCTGTCCTGACCAGTCAGTCGATTCATGGCTCCCACATGAAAAATAACCATGGGATCTTCCTAAGGGTGGTTGGATATGTTAGGGGACTCATTAGTCTATACATATGTAGGAGAAGGAGTCAGGTGGAGTCGAGTTTCTATTTTTAGTGCCAAGCCCTAGGAGAGCATACATTATCCGGTTAGGGATTTGGAGATGAAATAGTAAGCATATATTGCAAGGTAGTCAAGTAATGTACGGACTAGGTATAGTTTCAGATAGAGCATGGTCATATATTGACATGCTAGGAGGAGTGAGTTCATACCAATCCATTCGACCAGGTTTTGAGCAATTTTTGCACTATGTTACAGACAATCCTAGAAATTAGGCCTATTAGCCCTATTGGACCTAGATTGTCGGAACCCTATATACGGAGGGCTTAGGAAACTAAAACCTTCAAAAGCTCTTGTAAAGTGATAAATGGTATCTGAATGTGTGATTGGTTTTTCAAGTTCTTTGGAAAAGTTTTGAAATAATTGGAAAAAGGTCACTGAAAAAGGCTACAAGAAATAGGCCTCAATTAGGCTTCCAAGTGATTGAATCCTTGAACCCGGTAAAGACCAAGTTGAAGAACCTAGTAAATGGCTTCAAATGACAAGGATATGAACATTTTCAAGTTGATAGATGTCCCTGCAATGACCTGCATCGGAAGATTATTACCATAGTTTATTTATTGGGAGTATAGGATAAGGAATAAATGATGCATGAACAATACATGTTGTTATTGACCGCAAGTTTAAAATATTACGTAAAGAAAACATTGACTTGTGAGATCAGATTATGCTAGATATGAAATAAACATGCTTATTAAAGAGATATTTGTTTTTTAAAAAATTTTAATCATATCATGTTTTAATGGATATAGACTTGTTCATGATGCACTTTGCATGACTTGATAATTCTTGACTTTGTTTATCATCACTACATTTTCCATGTGTTTGAGATGGAATTAAACCCTATGAAAAGGTATCAAATAGCCATGATTTTTCTTCTTTCTTCATATGTATGGTATACACATATTGTGTCTTAATTTCATCATCACATTAGCATTAGATGTAGATATTTCACAATACACAAAATTCTATTAATCTTATCAGTATCAAATTGCTGGGTATTCTTCATGTTAGGAAGAATTCTGGGGAATTGTAACTACTCTGTGGTAGGGTAGAAACACACTCCAACAATGTTCTCATCTGTAGTATTCTCAAGGGAGACAAATGTTGAGAGTTCCTATTAGGGTGGTCTTCGTGATTGACCATTATGTATTCATTGTAATCGACCTTATGGTCTATTGTAAAGGCATATGCTTCTTTACATTTTATCGTATTACTGGTTCAAGTACTCATTCTTTATCTCGAATGTGATTTTTTCTTTGGACTTGTTTATTTGAATATGTGGCTATTATTTATGCTTGATTAATTATATTTTGTGAATTATGTTAATGTTATAGTTTGGTGGACCTTACAAAGACTTCAGCATTTTGGATAGGCATTAAAGCTCTTGAGCCAAGGAGAAAGGCTCGTAAAATATCACAAGTTATGACTTACACTCGAGGGCACTGGAAAAATTGAATATTCATTGTTACTATTAAAAAATATTAAGATTACACACAAGAAGAGGTTACAAGTTGCAAGTAATAGACCTAGGTGTGGCTTTGGGGGAAGGGGAAATAATATTTTGCAGGAGATCATCACAACCATTTTCAAAACTATGCAAAAAGATGAAAACACAAAAGAAGAGCTCCAAACACAAATTATTGAGCTCAAGAAATGTATTGGTATTTTATAGGACCAACAGACTCATCAAATACTACATATGTCCTACAAGAGGCAAATTCTGAGGTTTGGAAACTTTTGTGTTAGTGGCCATAGAATGGAGAAAATAAGTAGAGTTGGTGTAAGAAATATTAAGGGAAGAACAAAGGAACTTAAACAATCCAAGAGAGATAGGAAAGGGAGAAATGTTACTATGAAAAAACCAAATCCAAGAGCATTCATCAAAAGAGCCAAAGACAAAGGAGACAAGATATTTTATAAGGGGAAAAGAAAAGAAAAACCCCTTTGTGATATTATGAATGAGGCCATAGCCTAAAGAAAGAAAAGAGAGAGAGAAAGAGAGAAAGATGCACATTACAATAACTTCATCCTTCGTCCTTGCATTAAGAGAAATGAGAGAGGAGCATCTCTTAAATAGAGATGGGAGAGAGGGATTAAAATGTAACTCCAAATTCTATGAATGTCACCATTCATAAGTGTGTGTGACAAGTGTCAATATCCTCTTAAGGAGGAATAAACTAATTTCCTTATTAAAGGAATTACATAAAATGAGTTGTCCTCCCACTTGGACTAGAGGACAAAATACATGTAGGGATTCCATAGGAATCTCATAATTAAATAAATAATACAAGTAAAGATTAGATATTCTAACAACCCCCTTTAATCTTTACTTGGGGTGTTTACAACAAGGGGTATGGAACCCAATTTTTTACAAAAATCTGCAACTTGATCTTCAATATAAGGAGGAAATTGTAATGGCTTCAAGTTTGCAAGTGGTCTTATGGAAATGTGATGTACAAGCATCTTTGGTAGAGCCAAGAGAAGTAGATGGGTCCTTTAAATGTGTTCAAGTAGAAGTATATGCACATCTTCAAGTAGTCTTGTGATTCATAATTCCTCAGTGAGAGAATGATTCTTTATTCTATTCCTCAGTGAGAGGATGAAAGATGAAGTTATTGTAATGTGCATCGTGCTCTCTTTCTCTCTCTAATATTGTTAAAAATATAAGATCTGCAAAACCACAAATTAGATAAAGAATCTCCAACCAAGATGAATGGTAACCTTCGACACTTTCCTACTCAAAACTAGGATTAGTAACCTGCTCTGATACAATGTAGGAAATATTAATGGAAGACTAAAGGAACTTAAACAATCCAAGAGAGCTAGGAAAGGGATAAATGTTACCATGAGAAAATCAAATCCAAGAGCATTCATCAAAAGATCCAAAGACAAAGGAGACAAGATATTTTATAAGGGGAAAATCAAAGAAAAAACCCTTTGTGATATTATGAATGAGGCCATAGCCTAAAGAGAGAAAAGAGAGAGAGAGAAAGGGAGCACCATGCACATTACAATAACTCCATCCTTCATCCTTGCATCGAGATAAATGAGAGAGGAGAATCTCTTAAATAGAGATGAGAGAGGAGTTAGAATGTAACTCCCAAGTCTATGAATGCCACCATTCATAAGTGTGTGTGTGTGTGTGTGTGTGTGTGTGTGTGTGTGAGACAAGTGTCAATATCCTCTTAAGGAGGAATAAACTAATTTACTTATTAAAGGAATTACATAAAATGAGTTATCCTCCCACTTGGACTAGAGGACAAAATACATGTAGGGATTCCATAGGATTATCCTAATTAAATAAATAATACAAGTAAAGATTAGATATTCTGACAGTTGGAAGAGGAAGTGATAAGTAAGGTGTTGAGCCTGTACCAATCTATAGATGGTCAACTAAATATTTTATACATGATTATTTTAGAAGCTGAAGGTATACATATAGAGGAAACAATTTTGATGTGGGATGATTATCTGCCAATTTTGTGCATAATGGAGTCTACAAGCTCGTAAAAACTCCTCAAGGAAGCTATTTTGTATTAGGAGATGTGCATTCGCCCATGGAATGGCTAAAATAAATAAAGCTAGTAATTAAAACCTACAAGAAGATAAAGGATTTGATCTTTGAAAAAGGGGAAGCAACCAATAGCCTACTTTAGTAAGTTGAAGGTTTTTCAAAAGTGATCCCATGCACATTTTGGGAAGTTGAAGAGAAGATGCATGATATAGATTATATCGTATAGGAATTTAAGGATGACCTTCATGATAAATACAACAAAGACTCAATAGATTAGAAAGTAGGGGTCAAGTATGAGTTGCAAAACATGGAAAAGGAGATTTCTCTATTTGAAGATAAAAATAAGAATTTAAAGAAGTTCTAGAAAAAAAATCAAGAAGTCAAACTAGAGTATACGAAGCCTCCAGATATAACAGAAATTAATACAACCATTAGGTATTTAATCAAAAATTCCCAAAATATGTTGCACATTTGTGAGAGGGAGGATGCAGTTTTGTTTGAAGTTTTGAAGTTGTTGATGAGTATGAAAACTGCATCAACAACAACAGTGAATTTTTACACAATTTTAGAGGGTCAAATTCAAAGAGTTTTGATTAAATCAAATTTGGAGAATTCTCCAAGGGTCAAGAAACATGTTAATTGGAGTATGTAACTACCGCCATGCCCACAGAAATGCCAAGAAATGTAGCTAGGGTTGAGCTTCACTTCCACCTCTAGAACTATTAGTCATTTCTTGAAATTAGAGTACGTTTTGATGCTATCAAGGCCCAAGCTTTCCAATAAACATCATGCACAATTTGTATACGCATTATTCATTTGAAATAGTTTTAGCTTGTTAAATTATAGCTTTGAAATTATTTTGAACCAAAATAATGCCCGAAAACCCTAGTTATAGGTTTGGGCATATTGTAATTTGAAAACTATTTGAACCCATGATTTCATTTTAATAAAGGTTGAGAACTCTTTGAGTAGAAACAAATAATAAGTGGTTCTTCAATCTTAGTATGTAATTGTTGTTGACATTGTGAGTTTAAAATTTAAAAATCCAGATTCAAAGATATTTATGTGTTGTTGAGTTTGTCACAATCAATTTGAAATTTGGTGGTGAGCTTCAAACTTGTGCTTTGTTATGATTGATAAACTTATTGGATTATATTTATTGTGGATGCTAAGGAAAAAATTGTCTCACATGTGAGCGTGGGTAATGACTTTGTGATGTGACGAATTATAAGAAATATTTTGTTATATTAATTTCCTTCAATAATTACATTTTGTTTATATGAGTTGTGGGCTTCCAAATCATATTGAGTTGGATTAATGATCTAAACTAACCTTTTGCTACACCAAATTTCCATTTAATTGGTCATTATCTCAAGTAGTTTAGAGGTTTTTTATTTCATTTCTCTCATGCCCTTTACATATTTTGCAATTTAGATTGATGCAATGGTTAATCTAGATTAGAAGTTAGTTTCTTTTTCATATCTAATTTGTTGCAGGTATTATCTTTGGAAATCTGAAAACACAAAGTTGTTATAGCGAAAGGAATCAAAGAGTTTTAGAGAATCAAAATTTTTACATATTTACTAGTAAACACCTCCTTGTGAACATTCAAATAATTCTAATTGACCTATCCACAATACTGAGAACCAGCCTCCTGGAACCTTGGATTGGTTTATTCCACTTTTCAATCTAGAGGAAATTTGCCTTCATCTTTCCTATTTTTATTTGTGCAAAAAATGAGGTCAACATGTATGAATTTTTAATGGATTAAAATCTATTATCAATTGTGTACACCTAATTAAAGAGACTTTTATTTTGAGAATAAATCTATGAACAGACAAATGCATGCGCTCATGTATAGAAAGGTTTGTTTGACATATCCCACAACTAGATTTGCATGTATATGCATGCCCCTAGCTAAAGGATTACCTATCTAAAGATCAAGTTTGACTCCATGTATTGGCGTGTGTAAGATTTGGCTCTGAAGGTAGCAACCCAAGATCTAGAGGCCTAATGGAAAGCACAACAACAACACATGAATGTATTCCTATCAAGATTGCATTAGAATCATCTAGTTCGAGATTACAAAGGAGACCCTTGATTAAATAGACCAAGGTGAGAACATAGGAGTGCAAAATATTATGACAAGTTTCTTCATCTTATGACATAATACATAAAGTGACAACATGTATCATCCACCTAAGGTGGAAAAGTGAAAGTGTAACATGTCCATTAAAGGTGGATCATTCTCCAAGGTGTAAAGATGTTTGTGCCACATGTCCACTAAATATGGACCATATTCCAAGGTGGAAAGGTGTTTTTGCAACACATCTACAAAAGGCAGAAACATGGTAAAGTGATAAGTGCACTAAAGGTGGAAGTTCCACTTAAGAAGAAAAAGTGATAATGTGATAACACCACCAAAAGTGAGAATATTCCTATGTGGTCCCTAAGTAAACTTAAGTAATATGTGTTTTTAGAACCTAGTAGAATGTCACTAGGTGCAACTGTAATGTCCTCTACTAAGAGGTTGTCAATTTTCAATGTTTAACATACATTACTATGCATCTAAATCTAATTAATAAAAGAAAACAATGAATAATTCATAATAAATTTGATTGTTAACATATTTAAGCCCACTTTCTTACTTCCCTCTTAAACTCAACCCTAAGGAGGAAAGGGAGTACTTTTCATAAGATGCTCGATAACCCCAATCGACAAGTGGGCACCCTCAAGATTTCTAGGATACATATTCATACTTATCTCGGGATAACTCTAGGTTTCAAAAATACATGCCCTTACCATATCTTAGGATTCACCCACCTTCTGAGTTATATGTGTGTGTGTAAGAATTTGCCTAAGGCAATGAAAGAATATGCCAAGATCTAGAAGCCCAATGAATAGCACAAAAGAGAGAGATAAATCACATGATCAATTGATTGACTAGATTCAATAATGATCAATAATATATTACATCCAATTGAATACAATGTAGATATACCTAAATATATACGCAATGCATGATAACTAGGAGATGAGCAAAAGATAACCTACCAGCCACACTAGGTGGAATCACATGTCCACCAAAGGTGGATCATCCTCCATTTTACAATGAAGTATATGCAAAAACATGAGGATGATAATGTGATAAGAGCACTAAAGGTGGATCTCACACATAAAGTGGAATGAGATAACAATTATCACCACCTAAAGTAGAATTTCTCCTACACCATGTGCTAAAATAAGATGCAAACTTCTAGGTGTCTCATATGCAAACTACTATGAATGTATTATCCTAAGTAAGCTTAAGTAAAGTGTAATTAGGAATATTTAATTTAACCAACATCCCCCCTTAAGTGAAACTTAGGGGAATGCACTTAAACTCACAATGCAAGATGGGGCTTAGCTACTAGGCCATGTTAGGTAACCATGTACAATATGCAAGAGAAAATGAAATGCAATCTCTCATAAAGCAGAGAAAGGGAGAAAACCCCATGGGACAACTCCCCCCCAAGAGAGAGAGAGAGAGAGAGAGAGAGAGAGAGAGAGAGAGAGATACATGGATGGATGGAGTACTCAAGAACCCCCCCAATACGACATACATCATGTATTTACAATCAATTATCCCCCATAGAAAGGAAAGGAGACATGATATCCTCCCATAAGAGAGAAGAAGAGGAAGAGAGACCAAGTAGCCCCCCTCAATTTATAATGTACACCAATCAAAGATGATCTAGTCTTGATGTAGAAACTACTCTAAAAAATGTTCCTCCCCTTAGGAAGAAACAAAACCAACGGTGCATGTATGAAGCCTCTCCAATCTATAGGAATAAACCTCAAAATGTATGGAATCTCTAAAAATTTCTCATTTGTCCCCATGTTGATATTGAAAGGTGCCTCTTCCAAATCAAGTGTACTAGTCCACACTGCTGAAAAAGACAAGTCAGGATCTAATGAGGATGGATATAGAACATAATCCAAAGACTCAATTGTCTCCTCTGAAGATAAAGATACCTCCTCTAGTTTTTTTATCAAAGGTTCCACAACCATGTCAACCTTGAAAGAATTATCAAGTGGAGAATGAAGAGGTCAGAGTGCTCCCTTGCAACAACTAAAGAAGGATCATCTTCATCAAAGAGAATATGAATGTCATCAATGGTGTCTCCCAAATCTGCAATGTAGGACTCCACAAACAAACCTACAATGTATGTCAAGAAGTCATCCCATGAAGCTCTCTCTAGAAGACAATGAATACCATGTTGCACTAAATCACAAGAATCCATGGTTGTAGGAATACAAGCATCATCAAGAGCAACAATAGAAATGGTCTCAATAGGAGGAGAAGGAATGGAAGGCTCAAGAACTTGATCACATGTGAGAATACCCAAGTTCAAGTAGCCAAAGTTCTCCTAAAAAATTGAATCGACACTAGAAGTGTGATCAACTGCTGAAGAATCACTTTCATCGGGAATAAAATCTGCAAAGGAATAAATCCGAAATGCATGATCAACCACCCATGTGGAAAGGATCTCTCTACTCTCCAAGTCTCTTACAATAACCTAATCAGAAGTGAATTCCACAGTCATCCTTGTTGTACCATTAGTGATTTGATAAATGGAAAGGAGATTATGGGTCAAGCGAGGTACACACAACACATTATTGAAGGTTCATTTCTGAATCACATTCATGTAAGTATGATTTCCCATCAAAATCGATGGCATGTGACAAGGTTAAAATGAAGAAAAAATGGATTGGGAAGATGTCATTTGATGAGAAGCCCCTGAATCTAGAAGCCATCTCCCTGAATCATGACTTGAAGTAGAAATGAAAGCTTGTCATTTTCCCTTGTCTTTTCTATAAGTGTGATCCTTTACCTTATCAAAATCTGATTGTTGTGAAGAAGTTGAAGTAGACATTCTTGAAGGTAAACTTATTTGATTCTTCTTAAGAAGAATCTTGAGTTCATCAATATCCTTCTTGTAACAATAATGTTCATCATGTCTATTCTTCTTGCAATATGCACAATTAATAAACTCCTTCTTGGATGATTTTCCCTTATTGTTGAAATTGTCATGTGCTGAGGAGGTAGATTGTGCTTTCTCTTGTTGTGTTTTGGGTTTCCACTGTTTTTGCTTCTTTCCTTAACTCCCTTGATTCCTTTGATTTGCTACATAAGCCTTAGGCTTTGAAGACTTGAGAATCCCTATTCTATTCAACTTTGATTTCTCTACCATCAACATCTCCATGAAGCCATCAAATGAAGGCATGGTGTACAAAGCACCCATAGTCAACTGATGGGTATTGAAGCTAGAAACAAATGTTGCATGCTTTGATGGAAGTTTTCTCAACAAATTGTAGATCAACTTGACATCCTTTATGTCAATTCCACAATCCTTAATCATTGTTCTTAGCTCATGTGCCTTAGTGACATAATCTTGGATTGTGTCAAAACCCTTAGGATCAAAATTCGTGAGATCTTGGTCAAGCTCATAGCCCCTAGCTTCATTAATTTGACTATACAAACTAACAAACTTATCCCATGCTTCCTTGACTGTTTTACATTGGTCAATATGGAAGATAAGGTCATCTTACACATATTATCTCAAAGTTCCAAGAGCTATATTATTTTTATTGATCCATTCTAATTGAGCATTAGGATCATCTTTAGGATCAATTGGTGCAACTATGGTTCCATCAATATATTGAATTAAACATTTTTTCCATCATCGTACTCCATGCTTTAATTTTCAATGATGCATAATTATGTGGAGTTAAAAGTGGAAATTTAGGAGAACCCATGATGCAAAATGAAAGAGCACAAGAAAAACAGGGACACAATCACTCAAGACACCCCCCTCAAAATCACTCAATCAAAGGAGCCCTCCCCCCCCAAAAAAAAAAAAATTAATAATAAAATAAAATAAATGATGATTTGGGCACTTTATACTTAGTGCATGTACAATTGCCACTTGCAAAACAAGGCAAAGTGGACTTATGATTTCAATGATTACAACTACCAAAATAAGGCTCTAACAAACTCAAACAAATAAGACACAAGATCACTCAAGGATCCAATCAATTACAAGTGCCAAAAATAGGTCAAAAATGATCAGATACTAAAAGTATAATACTCACTCACAATGGCTACTATCTAATAGAAAATATGAGAAATAGACAAAAATTCATGCACTTTAAAAAAAAACACCTGCAAATGTGTCTGTATGAACCTGAACGAAGCCTTTGAAGTTGCATAAATTAGGATTGGACATGAACAATCATCAAAAACTACAAATTATAGAAACTTTATCCATCAAAATTAAAAAATACTTGCACAGCAACGAAGAGCACAAAATTCTACCCCAAATAAATTAAAAAAGTATTAAAAGGGGAGTTAGTATGACCAAGATATGGGGATACGAAGTTTGCCTCCAAACAGAATTCCCAAAGGAGAGGGAGTCAAAAATCTTCAAAAGTTGATGATGTCAGCAAAACTAATGATTAAATTTGACGTCCAAACGATTGTAAAAACAAAAGAAAATGCCTAGGTATGACAGTTATATGGCCGTCAAAATTCTGTCACTTCTCACATGAAAACTTAAGCCTAAATTTGATGGCTAGACAGACGTCTGAACAAAGCAAAAAATCATTGTTTTGACGTTTGGATGCCCATCACAGTTATTGCAGCGATAACAGAAAATTCTTGGATTGAAATTGGCGATTCTTCATCGTCAAAGTGACAGTTGAGTGTGTGTAGGCTTGTAGATCTCGCCTCTCGGTGTTGTTGGATGCGTGAATGCGGTTGTGAAATTGCATGGGTTGTCGTGGTTGTTGGGAGTGGAGAAAAAAAAATCGGTGGAAGTTCAAGCCGCTCCGAGTGAAGCTATAAACTGTCGAAGCTTTGTGTGCATGTTATTGAGTGTTTGGCAGTGCATACATTCCTGTGTATTTATGCCAATAAATACACAGGAATGTATGCATGTCAGGCATGTGTCAGGAATGTTTATCTAAATACCTTACATAAATTTATGCTTTGTGTGTACTTATATATATTGTTGCTTCATACATCATGTGTTATGTGCTACATGTATCCTTCATCTCTTCAATGTATTCATGTGTATCCTTCATGCGCTACATGTATGCTTAAGAGAATCCATATATGCATACTTCTTGACTTTAGTAAATTCATACATGCATACTTCATGCTTTATGTGTTATGTGCATTCACATATGCACTCCCTGACTTAAGTGAATTCATATGTATGCTTCGTGCTTTATGTGAATGTACGTGTATACTTTCTAACTAAAATAAATTTATACTTTGTATCACATGTATCCATGTGTATGCCTCATGCCTTAAGTGTATGTATCATGTGTATGATTCATATGTATTCAATTATGCAATTCATGCCTTAAGTGTATGACTCATGCCTTATGAGTATTCTCGCTCTACATATATTCATATGTATACTTCATACTTTACATGTCTTAAATGCATGCTTCATGTCTTAAGTGAATATTCCATGCCTTGTGTGTAGGCTTCATGTCCATTCATCGATATGCTTCACATCTTCGGTGAAATTACATGTTGCTTCATGTTTGAGGTGTTTTTAGTAGGATTACTTCATAGATGTGCATACCTTATGTCTGAAGTGTTTTTAGCAAGTTATTCCATGTATAAGTACTTATAAATGTTTCTAGATCCTTATCTTTGGAAGATGAGAAAAAAGAAACTTGTCTTAAGTTAAGCTTTGTCAAGTTTCTACTATCAAAATAAGGGAGAAAACATATATGATAAAATTGTTAAGTCTGTTTTCCTCGTGCGCACTGCACCGTACGACAGGTTTTCCCTTCGCCTATTTTCACTCCTACCGCACCGTACGGCAGTAACATTTCTCCTTCAACGCACCGTACGGCAAAGGCCATCGTACGGTGGAGGATGACAGAAGGTGGACGACCATACGGCAAAGACCACCGTACGGTGGAAATAATATGTGAATCGTACGGCAAAGGCCACCGTACGGTGGAGAATGACAGAAGGTGGAGGACCGTACGGCAAAGACCACCGTACGGTGGAAATAATATGTGAACCGTACGGCAGAGACACCATGCGGTGAGGAGAAGGTGCACGGTACGGACAGATCATCGTATGACGGAGGTAATCACCTGGAGGTAGTCACCTGGAGGTAAAAGGTCACCCGGAGGTAAAACGTCACCCGGAGGTAATCACCCGACGGAGGCAAAAGTGCCGAAGGGAGTGTCCGATGCCGAAGGGAGAAGTTACCCGACGGAGGTAAACGTGCCGAAGGAGATGTTACCGTGTGTGACAGATGGTTGGTAGACAACTGTTTTGCCGGTAACAGTTCTTGTACCGAATTCTGTAACGAATTGCAGTGTGCATAAATGGCTGCAAGATTCGTGAAGAATGGTATGGTTGTAATGCAAGGTTGATTGCAAGGCAATCTGAGCCTGTGTAAAAATCCCGAGTGCATTGTATGTAAATTTGTTTACTGTAATACAAAGTAGCTCGAGGGGTTTTTGGCTGGTGGGTTTTTTCCCGGAAGGGTTTCCCACGTAAATCTTTGTCTCGTGTTTTATCCTGTGTGTGGCTTTATTTTCTCTGTTCTTATTTTTCCTATGCATCTCAGTATATTTGATCAATTTCCCCTGTAAATTGACATTTGGAAGGCGTTTCCGCGAGTAGCTTTCCTAACAAAAATCATAGTAGCACAACAAAAGGTGGATTACGGATAAGTCTCTATGATCATTCAAGTATTGCTCGAGGACAAGCAATTGTGGGGAGGGAAGGACTGACCTGTCCTCTATTTGAAACCCATAATTGTGGGGAGGGAATGACTGGCATGTCCTCTGTTTGAAACCCTAATTATGATGTCCCCATTTTGAAAATAGAATTTAATAATAATAATAAATTCAAATATAGTAAATAAATAAATTATAAATTATAATATAATATAATTACAAGACAACTAAGTGTCTCCATTTTGTGAAGTTCGTGAAAAGACAAAATTGCAAAAAGAATCAATAATGGATATTAGACGGACTAAATGTCATTGAATTGGCTATGAAAACGAATATCATGAAATTAATAACCATATCGACTACCAAAGGAGAATAGGGACTATGTTGAACAAATAAAAGGCAACGATAATTAAGAAAATATGCGGCAATTAAGGATTCAAAGTCATGTCATCCTCAAATTTTGTGATCATGCTTCAATTTAAAAATATAAGCAGGACATCAATCATTAATAAGAGATCGCATTAATAAAGATCATATTTCTAAGCGACATATCCAAAGGCAGCCGAGGATCATCCACTAACAGAGAGTATAGATATATATATATATATATATATATATATTTCAAAGGGTGATTTGAACATTATTATATCTTAAATAGTGCATAACCATTTTAGGGAATGATAATCTCATCGACATAAAAGACATTCGTCCATCCACATAGAACCTCATGAGTGGGGAGTTGTACAAGCAAGGAATGTGACTTTGTAGCAGACCAGCCAGATGAACTCGACTCAATAAACTTAGAGTCAATATATGAATAACCAACAATCATTAAGATAGAAGACAGATATAAATGATACTAAGTGATAAAACAAGGAAGAAAAATGACAGAGATATCCTTGCATCAGCAAATACAGACATGACGTATTGTAAGTGATGGTTAGTAGCGACTAAACACAAGTCAACATTGGAATGAAGATTGTTCTGTATCGATGATGACAACCAATATTTATCAAGTTTGATAAATATCGATTTCATGTAAGGCATCCAATAATATCGATGACTAACGCAAACACAATTAATTAAGAAAGTTAACTATCTGCTAAATATTATACATTCTCTAATCAATAATAAGAGAGAATTATGTTTTCAACAGTTTAAGTTTGAAAAAAGGCGATGAAGGAGAAACATGTCACTTCAACCTAAGGATACCTCTACTTGTTTGCAAGATATATAATGAGAATTGATTTCATTCTCAATGGCATCATGAAAGATATCTGTGAAAGAGATCGGAAAAGAATATATATATATATATCAGCTGTGTTCATCATAGGAAATAAATTATATGATATTGCTGACAGGCACAGTGTGACAACAAATTATGTTGTAATGTATCTTTGAGTTAAATACAAATTCACAAAATATTATATCTGAACTCTATGAAGGATAAGGAAACTTTTGATCAGATATTGCTTATAATAGTGCATATTGTTCACGTGTTTGATTCTCGTCATGTCCCCTGTTTGAAACCCTAGTTATGATGTCCCCCTCTATGATATATGTTGATGTATATGTATATGTACACACACACATATAGTTAGGAAACAGATTGTCACTGGAAGTGATTCTTCAAAACTGACCCTATTTGCCTTATGAGCAGTAACAATTGTGCCAACAGTTGGAGAGATTGCAATCAGATCGCAATCTTCCTCTGTGTTTGAGAGGGGCAGCTCTCTGGTATGATAGGGGTGTTTGTAATTTGTGTGTACTTTTCACCTCAAAGTACAAAAAGGATACAGGATAAAACTAAAAGAAATGGGTAACATAAACCCCAACAATAGACATACGAATACTTATTGAGATTCACAACAGATACTAGATTACAAGGGGGTTTTAGCACAGATCATGTTTGAATATGTAGTGATCAAAGAATGATAACAAATCTCAACATACAAGGAAACAAGTTATCTTATCACGTTCAAACCAAGGTACCAGGGTATGATTGTGTTTCATCAATTACATGTCATTTGAATAAAAAACCAATGGATTCAATAGATACACAAAGATATTACTAACTTAACATATGACAAATCAGTAATATTAACTCAATAACACATCTAGACATACGAACTAAATGCATTCTTCATTATCTCTTTGAAAATATACAAGTTCAAAAAGTTTGGAGTACAACATGTCAAGGCAAAAGTCTCTTTGAAAATTTTTCAATAGTTTCCCCTTTGCAAAAATTCCTCCCTATTACATTGCAAAAGCTTTAAATTTTTAGGCATCTCCTTGACATAACTACTTTTTGGGTTAAAAACCAACTAAGTTAGAGCACGAAAGTTATTTTTACTCTTACAACCAGCTCTAACTTTTATAAAATAAAATTTAAAATCCTAACTTTAACATAAGGAAAGTCAATATCTTAACTAAAACTCAAAATTAAACAAAGTTGCAATATTTACAAAATATTTACATAGATATCAAAATTGCAACTTTATCCAACTTGCACAAAGAAGTAAACTATAAGGTGAGGTGACATGCAACTTTAAAGTTCTAACTTCTGACATAAGGTACTTGTTATCATTTTAGTTTACACTAAATTGATAATTTGACTAAGTGTTTGAATCTGGTTTGATTTTTTGCATTAAAGTATAAACTTGCAAAGGTTGCTAATTTGAATTTCAGAATGATAAAAGAATTTAGAAAAAGAAAGTACATGTACAGCTACAGAATTGTAAACATCAGACAGCAAACTTTAGATGCATTTATTTCAGTTTTGAGCAAAACAATATTCAGATT
>MU223320.1:1373893-1390539 GCA_018584345.1 Thuja plicata | reverse complement strand
TTAATAATTAATAAAAGAATTAATTATTAATGCACCTAAGAGAAAGCTTAAGCACTAAAGAGTAATAACTTAACTAATTAAATCAACATGATTTAATTAATAAGAAAACTAATAATTACTCTAACAGTACTTACCCCTTCCGGTCGGAATACCCCTGTAGCTCTTCTCACAAGCCTATAGCCGCTAAATGACAATGACCCACGCGGGCCCCTTTTTTTTCTTATATAAACTTTTGGGGGTTCGGTCGGACCCCCTTCAGGTCGGAAGGGGTCAGGCCGGACCCATTCCAGTCGGACCCCTTCCGGCCGGACCCTCCTAGGATGTCCTCTACTACGACACACTAATACTTTTACCCGATGATAAGCTATGCTGAAATTCAACCATGTACCCAAGGAAGCATTCAAGGTTGTCCAAAACCTTGATGTCATCCGTGTATCTCTGTCAGATATAATGGTCTCTAGTACACCGTGCAATCTAAAAATCTTCTGCATGAACTTCTTGGCCAAAGCCAAGGATCCATCTCTCAAACTCCCTGGAATGAAATGAGCTACCTTGGTTAGTTTGTCAACTACTACCAAGATAACATCATGCATGCGTTGTGTCATGGGTAAACCTTGGATAAAATCCATACTAATGACTTGTCATTTGTACTCCGGAATATCATGTGGGTATAAGAGTCTTGTTGGGTGGACATGCTCAGCCTTAACCCGTCGGCATTCTAAACACTGGGCTACATAAGCTATCACATCATGCTTAAGCCCTAGCCAAAAGTACAGTGACCTCATATCGACAATCATCTTGTTTACCCCTAGATGTCTTGCAAATGGAGTGCAATGCATCTCCTCAAGTACTACCTTCCTCAACCCTTCTTGGTCGAGAATATAATTTTTGTTCTGGTATCTCATAATAACATCATCATCAAAAGTGTATCCATCAAAACGGTGATCCAATGGAGCAATGTGCAAGGTTGACTTCACCATCTCATAATGATCATCACTTGGAAGATTCTGCAACACATGATCCCTCAACCGTGTCCTAGAAGTAGAGATAGCATCAATGTGTCTTCTCCTACTAAGAGCATCTGTCACTCTATTCTTCTTGCCCTTAATGTACTCAATGCCAAAGTCATACTCACTCAGAAACTCCAATCAACATCTTTGTCTCGCATTGAGATTAGGTTGTGTGAAGATATACCTAAGTCGCATGTGATCTATTTTCAACTCAAACGGCTTACCCAAAAGGTAATGTCTCCACATAACTAATGCATGCACAATTGCAGCCAATTCTAAGTCATGAGGTGCATAGTTAACCTCGTACTGTTTCAGCTTTCGTGACTCATAAGCCACTACTTTACCATCCTGCATAAGTACACCTCCAAGACCTTCGCCTGAAGCGTTTGTAATTACTGTGAATTTCCCATTTGGGTCAGGTACAATCAAAATAGGAGCGGATGTGAGTTTATGTTTCAACAAATAGAAAGCTGGCTCACATGTATCAGTCCACTCATATCTTTTCCCTTTCCTCTGAAGGGATGTAATAGGTGCTGCAATCTTTGAGAATCCCTCTACAAACTTCCTGTAATAACCTGCGAGTCCCATGAAGCTTCTAACTTCACTCACATTCTGTGGAGCTGGCCACTCAAGAATGGCCTTAATCTTTGCTGGGTCTACTGTAATTCCATCTGCTGAGATGATGTGACCCAAGTAATGTATCTCCTTCTGATAGAAGGAACATTTTGCTAGCTTACCATAAAGCTTCTTATCTCTTAGGCGCTGTAAAAATATTCACAATTGTTCCTCATGCTCCTCCATGTTCTTGGAGTAGATCAAAATGTCATCAATGAATATCTCTACAAACTTATCCAAACAATCTCTGAACACACTGCTCATCAAGTTCATAAATGTTGCAGGTGCATTAGTCAATCCAAAAGGTAAGACGACAAATTCATAATGTCCATACCTTGTCCTGAAAGCTGTTTTGGATATATCTTCTTCTTTGATTCGGAGTTGATGATATCTGGATCGCAAATCAATCTTAGAGAACACAGTTGGTCCCTTCATCTGATCGAATAGTTCATCTATTCGTGGAAGAGGATATGTGTTCTTGATGGTTACCTTATTAAGCATTTTGTAATCTATGCATAATCGTAAGGTACCATATTTCTTCTTCATGAAGATAACTGGAGCACCCCATGGTGACACACTAGGGCGTATGAACCCTTTGTCCAAGAGTTCCATCAACTGCACCTTTAGCTCATACATCTCAATGGTGGTCATATGATATGGAGCCTTGGATTGAGGTTCGGTTCCAGGCATTATATCAATAAAGAAGTCAAATTCCCTCTTAGGAGGTAACTTAGGTAATTCTTCTGGAAATACATCCTTGAATTCCTGCAAGATAGGGTGGTCTTCCATGCTAGGAGTGTCAAGATCTTTGACGTAAGCCACATATATCATGCACCCCTTCCTCTTTGCCTTCTTCAATTGCATGGCAGAAATATGTCTAAGCTCAAAGGGCCTCTTCTCACCCAAAAGTACTGCAGGTTTACCTTAATCATCAAGACATTTAACTGACTTGTCCTTACAGTTTACTAATGCCTTATGTTTAGTCAACCAATTGATGCCCAAAATGACATCATAGGAACCCAATGGGGCTACATAAAGATTTACTTGCGTCTAAAAATTTGGAATTTCTAACTCGCTGCAAGATAAATATTGCTCAACCCTACGATCTTCCCTATTTCCATATTCTATCATCCATGGTTCAGACAAATATCCAGGTCTAACTGATAAACAAGAAACAACTCTAGGATCTATGAAATATTATGTAGCTCCAGTATCAATCAAAATGGAAATATTTTGACCAAAAAGCTTACCAGCTAACTGGATCGGAGTAGCCTAAAAGTCAACTTGTATACGGTCAACAATTGCATGAATCAAGTCCTGAGCCTGGGGACCCTTCTCATCTCTGTGAGTCGTACACTGAGGACATGTACTGGCATAATGGTCACCTCCACAAGTGAAGCAACCATCCACTGGTCCTTTCCTACCCTCAGGCATGTTCCTCCCATTGTCATTTCTATTATTCCCATTCCGGTTGGCACCTCTGTTTTGATACTGAGCACCATTATTGTTGTTGGTGTTCCTACCTGCATTCCCTCGACCTTTACCTCTTATATTCCGAATCTGCTGACGTCCAAAATCCTTAGGTCAGTTATCCTGAAATTTCCTCTTAAATCCATGAGAGGAATTAGCCTTCTGATTACTCCTTACTATAGACACCTGCTACAATTTATGTTTTTGCCTCAATGCCTTCCTGAAAGAAAAGTCCATAATCTTAGGCTCATGCATGTCAACCTCAGATCCTATCTCTGAACGTAGTCCAAGAATAAATTTGCAGGTTCTAAACTGCTCGTCGTGTTGATACTGAGGTACATACTTAACCAAGTGGCAGAACCTCTCATGATACTGAGTAACAATCAATACTCCCTGAATTAGGTTTTGGAAGTCAACTACTTTCCGATAATAGTATAATTGTGGCAACCATCTCTTACAGAATAGTACCAGAAAATCTTCCCAAGAGATCTCACTAGGTTGAATCCTCTTCTCTTCCATCTCATTGTTCCACCAAGTACCAGCTTCACCAATGAACTGAAAGCACCCCACATAGGACTAGATTTGCCAGAAAGATTGCGAACGTGAAAGTACTTTTCCATGGATACAATCCATGCTTCAGCCTCATCACCAATGTTCTTACCATTGAAGGTAGGAGGTACGACCTTCTTTAGGTCTCTGCTCAGTTCCTCTGCTATTCTTTTCCTATTATTGGGTACTATTGCAGCCCTCATATCAACATTTTGTTTCAATAGTTCTTCATTCCTCTGTGCTTCCAATCACAGGTCTTCCTCCTGCTTACGCTGAGCTTCTAACCTCAAATCTTCCTCTTGTTTCCGTTGAGCTTCTACCCTTAGATCTTCTTCCCTCTTCATTCGCTCCTTGTCACCCTGCCTACCCCTCAAATCCTACTCAAGATGATCCATACAATCACCCTATTGCTGCAAGAGCGCTAAGATCTGATCAATCCTCTAATTAGATTCACCATTCAGATCATTGCTAGAACTAGCCCATTTACAATTCCTAGTATCCATGGCGTCAGATTAACTCCTGAACAAGGCATAAGTACGCAACTTAGCAATAGTAGACCAAGATTCTAGTGTTTAAAAACAACTCTGATACCACATGTAAAGACCGAGAAAATAACCAAAGCCACATAAGCATAAAAAGCCAAATCTTCTCTTTTGTCGATTCAATAGTCATAGACAGTCAATCTCTATGGACTGGTCAACAGGAAAACTCAAGATATAGAAATTAAATACACATAATCTCTAACTTATATATATAATCATTTCGATCATAAATCCAAAAGAAAGTACATAAAAGAATAATCGCCCATATTATTGATCATACAACATTATCCATTATAATGAAATTACAAATATTCAATATTTTAGTATGTCGACTAACATGTCGTGCACCTTACATCATAAATAGTTTATAAATACAAAACATCATGTACAAGACCATAAAGTCATATGTATCAATATCATGAACACCATCGGAAAAATGTCTATTTGCATGCTCCGGACTCCTAAGACATTGGGCACCTGTCCATATGCAAATCTCAAGACGAGAGTGTTGTTTAGGGACTTAATCCACCCAACCACGAAATGGTTAGCTCCCCCGAGGCTCATCCTGAAATGAAAAACGCACCGACCCTGCCCAAGAAGTCTATTACCCAACACCGATGGATTGGAAGGAATCTGGTGTGTCTGTGAAACTAACTACTTTCCACATATGTCTAAGTAGAACTAATCACAGATTACAGGAAGATGAAACATATAACCATACACATTTACAAAAACATGTGTTTCCAAAGCTTTGGCTAAAGCAATTTAAAACCAGACTTCTACTGGTAGGTAAGGAACAAAACATATTACCATTTCCTGGTATTCCACATACTACACCTTCCTTAACATTTCATATTTACTTAATTTCGTAATAGACACAACAATTGGTGATTCTGCCTTAAGAGCTGAGATCTATTCTTACTAAATTGTTCTCCACAAGTAAAACAAATTTATAACAAGTTTCCATTCTAGCTGAATTTTCTAACAGTGATGCATTTTGCACACAATTTAATAGCCACTCAAATATGTACATGAACTTTCTTAAAGAGAAACTATAAATAGTAGACTTAAAAGAGATTTCACAAGCTTCCTATTTAAGAAGAACCCGGTCTCGTCTTATTTACTGAGAAAGAAATCTGTCTTTAAAGGAAAGTTGTTTACTAATGCGGTCTGGAGAAAAAGTGAAAATGGTTAAACTATCTCAGTTACATGGTAAGATTTCATGGTGCAATTTCTACTAGAGTTTGTCATTTAAACTTTGGAGTTCCCCTTCAATTTTCCCTAAGTTTCCATTGTTGGGCATATTGCATTTTAAAGAGAAACGACAGGATAAAAGCAATAACTACGGTTCAATTTGGAATTGAACTACGACTAATTTTGCATCTCAAATTCAAACCAAGTAAGCAAATGGATAAAAATGACAATTGAAACCAGTTGTTGGAGAGATGTTTGGAGGCAAAATCAAGCTAAGTTTAGGTATATCCCTACTCTTATGTGGAAACATGATACATATACACTAATTATTGCATAAAAACTAACCCAATCAAAGGGAATCCAAAACCAAAGGGGAATATGCATGGTATGCAATTTTCATCATAACACCAACCGTATCTTTTACTCATTGATAGTAATGATGGCTGCAAAAATCTCCTCAAGACATTAGCTAAATGTTGCAGTTTACTTCCTTGAATTCTTAAAATATTTCAACTTAATAATTAATTAAAATATTGCATAGAAGTTTTTCCACAAGATGAAGTTACTATCTCTAATTTTGAAGAAGAATCGTCAATCTTATACAGAAATTAATAACACGGAATATCTATCATCTTGAGCTTATGCACAGAGCACAGGTGTCCCTTAACAATTGCAAAATCATTTCCAAGGTCTTGGAGTGGCCTTTTGCCAGAAATTCAACTAAAGACTTCTCCAAGAAATCGTCACTGTCTTCTCAATCATCTACGCAAAAAGTTGATCGAAGTTTTATGATTTTATGTTGTAAATCATGTATTTAATGAAATTGTGAGAACTATGCTTTGGCACAAGCATAGTACCTTTTATTGTGAAGGACAATAATCAGAAGAAAGCATGTATACTTGTGATTTTATATCCTAAAACTTGGCAAAAGAAAGCCTCCAATATCATTATGTGACCCGAAAAAAATTTGCAAACATTAAAATTCCATATATTTGTTATACAAATGTTGTTACTGAACTATTTTATGGGTTCATTGAAATCAAATAAACCATTTGTTCATTCATTCAGCTTTGTAGTGGAAGTAGACAAAGCTCTAATTTATTAAAAAAGAAGTACAAGAAGTGGAAAGTGGTTCCCCTCACTTCAATTGATAAAATAAGATAAATTTATTAATATCCAACGAAAGACCACAAAGGGGGTCCAAGGGACTGTCGAAACAAAACAGAAGGCCAACCCACAACAGGAACACCAAACGGTGCCCGAAGAGAGAAAACAAAACAACTAAAGCAAGAAACAACACCATAAAGTCCACCAATGGCTCTGAGAAGCTGAGAAAAAATCCAGAATCGAAGGATAGGCCATATTGTGAGAAGGAACCCAAGCCACCTCTGAATACCCCTAGAAGAGGAAGAAGAAGAAGACCGTTGTTGAATGGAATTCCTGTGAGGCCTCACGGATCTGGTACGTCCATAAGAGGGACCGAGCTGCCTCTTGGTACCCTACGCAGGGGAAACCACAGTGAAGAAAGAAGTGATGAGCTACCGGTATGCTACTCGTGTGGAGCTGATGTTGTAGAGAGAGGTCCTGAAGTCTCAAGGCCTCCTGGAGATAAAGCGCAAAGCACCTCTGGTCAATGTACCTAAAGAACAATGAGAGAGTCTGAGTCTCCCTAAACAAGCAATAGAATCTCTCTTTGATCTCGTAGTAGATAGGGCAGCGGAAAATGAAATGTGTATCCGTCTTAGCCTCATCCACGCTACAAAGTTGGCAAGTCGTATCCTCCCTAACCATATGATGGTCGGTTTGAATGTGATGCTGATGCGATCCCACTCTGAAGGAGCCGAGGGATATGTTGAGTGCATGTGACCAGCGATGAGAAAGGTAAGAAGAACGGACAATGATCCCGTCTCGTATCTCGAGAAAGTGTTGAACATAGAATGCCATCTTTAGGCGAAGCCCCCCAGGGGGATTAACCCAAGTAGTGTAGATATACTGCCTGTAAATGTCCATTATGATGTGCATATTCAACTCCTATCGAGACAATAGGAGATGAGAGGGGGCATCCAATGAGTACTAGAAAGGAGGAAGACGATCAATCTCGATCCCGATCAAGCCCAAAAGAGTCGTAGCCTGAGCATACCAGCCCTGAGCCCGACCCAAGGAATCGGAAACCGCAATAGTCTCCGAGGAGCGATAAGCAAGTAGGAATATTTGTGACGTCCCTCAGCAGAGTCCACAAAACACCGAAGACGATGCAAGAACCAAATCAGGTCGAAGATGATACCAAGTCTGAAAGGGTGGGCACCAAACTCCGTAAGGACAATACTGTGAGGGGTAAACTACTTGCATCTGATGATGCGTCGAAGGGGGGTCTAGACCCGCTCAACTAAGGCCCGGTCGAATTCCAACAGAGATGCCCCCAAACAACCGAACCATAGAGCACTGTCGGCCTAATCAGAGTGTCCATAAGAGTCATCTTAGACGTGGTGTCCTGGAAGTGATGTCGGAAACACTCTCTCCAGAAGGGCCAAAGAACCATACCTTTGTTGATGCGAGGTTGTAGGGCAGGTCTCATGCTGAAGCGAGGGCTTGAGAACTTGATCCCTAGATATGTGTACGAAGAGGAGATCTTAACCTCAACACCCTAGAAAAAGAAGTGGAGGTGAGAGGTCTTAAGACTATTACCATCACCTTAGTCTTACCCAGGTTAACTGCCAGCTACCTCGAATCACAGAAAGAAGCAAGACCATCAAGAAGTCTATGTAAGCCCTCTAGTGAGGAAGCCAAGAGGACCACATCGTCCGCAAAGAGCGGAATAGAAATCAAGACCTAGTGTAAAGAACAACCATCTCCCAAAAGCGAGTGTGCCTGAAGTAACAACTCCAGCTCATCAATATAACTCCCAAACAAGGTAGGGGACAGAGGGCAACCTTGCTTCACCCCGATAGTGCTATGGATGAAGTCTGATACCACATGGGGAGTCTTAATACGACCAACCACTGTCTCGTAGAATCTCATGATGACAGTCAAGAGAGTCTCAAAAATACCAATGTCTCAAAGTTGCTAGAAAAGGGTCATCCTGGATACTGAATCAAAAGCCTTACAGAAATCCACAAAGTAGCAGTAGACCTTTGACGAGCGATGTCAAACCTCCTCAATAATAGCTCTGAGTCAAAATGTGGTCCATGGTCAGATAGTCTGGTTTGAAACCAGCCTGCCCTCTAGTCTGAATATTACGTTGATCCAACTCCAGAGAGAGAAGAGTGTGCAAAACTGAGGCGTACAATTTAGAGAAGTGTGTTCGACCATAATAGTCCTGTAGTTGTTGGGATCTAAGACGAGGTCAACCTTGTGTATCAGATGAATGATATGGTGTGACTAGGAGGGAGGGAACCCCGTGCAAACCACTCTGCTGAAGAGATCGGTCAGGAAGGAGCGTAACAGTGTGATGCCATGTTTCAAGACAACCGCCTGGAACCCTTCCTCATCCACAGCCCTACTATTGTTCAAGGATCTAACAACCTCTCTGATGTTGGTGTAGGTGAAAAGATGGCAGTGGGGGGAGGGATGACAAAGGATGGAAGGCTGATCGGGGATATCATAAAGAGTAGAGGTGTGGGAGACCAGTGAGTTGTGATCCAAAGCAGGAGAGAGGGGACCGGCGAAGAAAAGGGTGTGCCAAAAGGCTTTGGGGGACTATAAGAGCAAGGCATGAAGGGTTTTACCACGCTGTGAAATAAAGAAGCATTTCTTGTAGCGGAGGAAATGGCGGTAGGATTTTTTCATCCAGGTGAAGGAAGTTGGGCGAAGGATCGAGGCTAAGCGCAAAGTGCGGTGAAAGGACTTGTAGTCATCGTCGTATCACTTATTCATAGAACAGGTGTTCTTACGCTTGGGGATCAATGAAATGGTATGGTGAGGGAAAGAGAGAAGGGCAACTTCCCAAATAGAGGCGGATAGGTGGTTAGACATGGAGGAGGTGCACTGGAGGGTGGAGAAGAAATCTGGAGGGAGGAGCTATCTGAGGTGTTGGGTGAAGAGGTCCTAGTCTCCACTGTCAAAGCAAAAGGAGGTATGAGGGGGAGGGGGCGGTGACACGGGTGGAAGGGGGAGGGGGGAGGGGGGAGGGGAATGGGACGCACAAATGGTAAGGCTGAGAAAGGCATGGTCAGCCAGGGGAAGGGGGGAAATGGAGAAATGGCTTATGGAGGGAATAAAGGAGGGACTGGAGAGGGCATAGTCCACAACGCTCGCACCCCCACAATGAAGCCAGCAAGTGAAGAAATTGGAGCCGGGAAAATAGGTAAGATCGTTCAGGATCACCAAGTCAGAGGACTCGCACAGCTAGAGTAAATGGCATTTGTACTTCATGAGGAGCCCCAGTAAGTCGTCGAAGGATCTCTGAAGACCCCAGGCTGACGGATTAGTCTCGATAATGCACATCATGTACACCACCCGGTTGTGGAGGGGGGTTTTCATGTCTCTGGTCCGTGCATTGAAATCCCCAATAATGATGATATCCCCCACTACAGAAAACTGTGCAATGTTTTCGTATAAGTCCATGTAAGGGTCCCCCTCTTGCCCATTATGTATAGCATGAGGAAGATGTCAGAGGGAAGTAACATACAGCAATGAAAATGTCCCTAAGGTGCTTTGCCACCTGGCCAGCCCAAACCCACATAAATCTAGCCGAATTGTCGGAGTAAACAACAGGAGTCGCATTCTGAAGCTGGTTGTTGACCAGGCAAGCGATCCCTCCTGACCCCCTAACACCCCCCGAGCTCTGAACCTTGTCCCTAAAAGCTGATAACCAGTGATACCCTGTAACTCCTGAAAGAGGACGAGCGGGGCTCTCATGACTCTCAGTGACAAGAAGATCAGCTGAACCAATAGCGGCGTGAAGTAAACCCAGCATGGACCAAAGTGTCTCATTACCATTCCAGCAGTTGACATGCAAGGGACCACCCTTATGTTCCCCATGCCCAACCGTGTCTGTGATCGTCATTTAGCCACAGCAACAAACCGAGGTTCCCATCACGGGGGGAAGGAGTCTCTAATTACAGCTTTCAAGTTCCTGATGATTGCCTATTTGCCATTGCTTCTAGCCGCAGCAACTAGTTCTCGGGAGTGTCTTAGTTCTACAACCTGTGACTTGGTGAGGTCCTCGTCAAGAAAAATCTTCGTGGGAAGTGGGAAGAATTTCCTCCTAGCTCTGAGAACCCGAAGACGATCAGTTGATGATAAAAAATGAAGGAAAAGAGTGTTTTCATAACCTATCAAAGCTCTATCAAGTGTGATATCCATGATGCCCAGCTGCTCACTGAGAAATGAGTAGCCAGCAGAAAGCGGTTCAGAGGACAAAGGAGGTAGGTCAGAGACCTTCAAGTTAAGCTCACGTACCCGCCTAATACGTTCCTGTACTAGTTTAGCCTGAACCAATTCCTCAACGCCAGAAAGAGGCGCAATATTGTTGTTGCAGATTGAAGCCCAAGATTTGAGTTGTTCAGTTTCCGTTTTCAAGGAGTATTGTTTGTTGTCAAGTTCAGATTGTTTGTTCTTAATATTTTTAATCTCTGAGACATATTCGATGCTGGAATTTAGTAGTTGTCTGAACTTTGCATTCTCAGTCAAGGCAGATTTAATTTATACGTCAGAAATTTGTGCATTGTTGGTGTTTAACTTCTGTTTGAGGTCGTCACTGTCTGCTGACAGGGCTGTAAACTTCTCAAAGAGGATCTGAACAGTGTCTTTCAGCGTCTGGTTCTTCAATTCTAGCCTACACATCCGTTCCAGCAGATCGACAACTGAGGCCCCCTCCAGAGACTTTCGCTGGCAAGTTTGTAAAGGTGTTAAACCCTCCATAGTTCAAGCCTCCTGCGCACTGCAATCCAAACCTCCTCTTGTAGAACAATCTCCGGCCAGTCAAAGGTTCAAAGATCCAGTTTAGACATTCGAAACCCCATAGTATCATGCATAGAATCTCCAGAACAAAAAATCAAGATCAAGTATCCTTTAGACTATTAACTTGAAAAAACTACTCCCGTAAATTCTCCTGAAAAATTCTGGTCCTGAAAAATTTTGCTCGCGTAAATTATGTTCTCTAAACAAATTATGCTCCCATCAGATGGACAGGCTACAGGCTCCTGTAAATTCTGTTCAAGTAGATTCTGATCTATTTAGAAAACTTCCTCAATCAATCCCCTCGTGCATCGAATTTCAATATGTAAATAATGATTATGGATGGGCATGTCTGTTGGTTAACGGTTGGATCCAAATTTATGCAACAAATCCCATTATTGGCGGATGAGGTATGTAGATCCGATAAATTTGGTCGGAATAAGGAAGAAATTCACTCAGGGGAGTGAATCACAGAAAAATCTGCCCAAGAATGAGAAGAATATTCGCACAGAAGGAGAGTGAATCAAAGAAGAATCAGGAAACTCGAATTCGCGCCGAAAGATCGCGCAGAAAGGTAGAAAAGCAGAAAACCTGGTCATGGAATACGATCTACTACACGGCACAGAAAGAAGCTCCGATCGTGTGTGAGGAGTTTGCGCCTACAGAATCCGCGCAGAAAGAATGGAAGAAAGGGATGATGAGCCAGAGCCGAGAATCAGAGAATCTTCCCCGATGATTCAATTCCAACAGATCCTCATCCACTTTCGCCCTCCCGCAGAAAAATTTCTCCTCCCGCGGAAAATTCTCCCTCCTGCAAACAGAACTCCGCCAAAACCTCCCACAAAAATCTTCCGCCCGCTGAAATCTCCTCCTCGAAAAATCAGTTGGAAGAATCTGTTCGAAAAATCTCCCCGAAAGATCTCGGAATATATGTTCGAAAAATCTGCTGGAAAATCTGCTCGAAAATTCTGAACGCAAGAGAAAGTTCTATTCGAAAATTCTGTTGGAAAAATCTGCTCCATAGAAAATTCTTCTCCGTAAAAATTCTGCTCCGTAAGAATGAAATCTAAGGCTGCCCTGACCAATTTATGCAATAGAATTGGGAACAGAAATTCAAGAGCATCTAATTTATGCATGCAAAGACATTTACGGAGAACATAAAGGAAAGATTCACAATCCTGAAGAATAAAAAGACATTGACCATTTATATTAAAAATGAAAAGTTTCATGAATGCAAATTTAAATAAACTGATGTGTAAACCATGCTCTATTTGTAAAGTTTTAAACCATTCACTGATCACTCCATAAATCAAGCAATTCTAAGGAAATGTGGTCTAAGCATATGCAGAGATACCAACGTGGGAATTGTGCACATGCATTGCCCTACATGAATTTACTTTTATAGAGTTCGTTGGCTCCCCATTTACTACATTTTCAATCATGCTAGTAAATATGCTAAAAATATTCCATTCAACACATCCAATAGAATCCTCTCCTCTGTAAATACTTACTTCAATTTTAACATATATGATACTTGAGCACATATGGACTGCAATACATGTAACTTGCAAGGGAAAGATAGCAAACACAAAAGAGCTCGAATCTTAGCTGTTGAATCATACCAGAAGATCCAATCCCAAGGGCTCCTTAAGATTAAAATGAAAAAGGAACGGGCTTAATACATGGATTCATAACTGGGAACAAACCAACCTAACTCTTCAACTATCTTCTCCATTCTTTCCTCCTGACCTTTAGAATTTCCAAAAGCAGTTGTAAACGGATATACATATACAACCTTCTTTGCCATAGATCTGTATGTCACTGAATCACTTTTCACCAAAAATTCCAAAACATCACGACCAAACATACCATCCACCTCTGCTTGCAGATATTGACCTGAAAGATCACAAACAAAAAAGTTCTGAAAAAACCATATTTTTGTCTTATGTGATGTGAACAGATGTGAAGTTCTCCGCGAATGAAAAAGGGATCTGAGATTTACAGGTTTCATTGAGAGAAGCTAAATGACTTCTAAAATTATGATTTGGGAAGCATGAAACAGTGCAATGCTACCTACCAATCACTCTATTTTGACTTCCAGATTGAAATTACCATTTAAATTTTTCAAAACAACCAGATTGAAATTGCCATTTAAATTTTTCGACAAATTTCCTGTTTTTTTTTACCAAATGAATGTTTCTTATGTTACATAAGCAAAAAAAAGATGTTGCAATCGTCAATCACACAGATTTTTATTTTTTTGAGCTAGTGTAGCCAACCCAAAGGGTTCTCCAAACTGCCTTAAAAGCTTCTCCAAACTGCCTTAAAAGCATCTCCAAATTCTAAGAATGAACAAGAGAGTGAGAGACATTAGTAATGAGATGAGCCGCATCAGTGGCCTCCCTTTAAACAAGTAACTACTAATATACCTATCTTTAGAAAAGCCTACCTAAAACATACCAAGAAATATCATTATGGAGGAGCTATATTAATTGTATTTTTCTGTATTTACAATTTTCTTTCTTTATTTTTTTATTAAAAGGGTTACTTATTTTTAAAGTTACTTATTATGTACGTTGATAAATAGAATAGTAAATTGTTATATACTTTGATAAATAAAAATTAGTAAGTAATTTTTTTTTATATAATTATCATTTTAATTTTTAAATAAGAATTTTTGTGGCACTATTGATTTTATATTTTTTAAAAGAGTTATTTTATTTTTCATTTATTCTTATTTTTTATATGAATACCATTTTTCCTATTTATCATTTGTTTTTATTTTTCAGATGAATGCAATTTTTAATATTTAAAGATTTTCAAACATATTTTACTTTTAAATGAGATGTTTATGTTAAATAAGTCATTTTATTAACTTAAGAGTTATTTTATACTTGGCATATTACTTTAAAGTTCCTTTTATTTTATTTTATTCATATGATTTTAGTTTTAATCTTTAATATTTTTGCATGTCAGCTCTATAGTTTTTTAAATAGTTTTTGTTAACACGCTCACATCTCACCCTGTTTTGCCACTGTAGTTACGCCTCTCAGCATAATTATCATGATTGGGAGCACACTCGCCAAACCTCATGCCATAATGTTGGACATGGCTTTTTAAGTACTTAACGAGTAGTAGCTTTAATGATCTGTCTGTGACAACTCGAGACCAAAATCCCTTGATAAACAGATTCTTTTCCGACATCTTTCTGACCGTAAGTTCTATGCTACAGTGTTGGGCAAAAAACATTTTGAGTACTTAAAGAGTAGTAGCCTTGAATTATCTGTAAACTAGGTTTTGACAACTCACAACTGAAATCTCTTGACAAACAGATTATTTTTGGCACTTAGTAGACCACAAATTGATGCTACTCTAGACAACTTTAAGGCTGTGGAATATGATGTCTCTGCTGCTCTATGGCTGATTTATAATACTATACATTCACAAAATAGGGCTAAACGTGCTCACATTCATGCAACATCAATAGCAAATTGTGCAAGGTTCAACATGCTCACATTCATGCAGCATTAATAGCATCATACTCAAAACCATGCTATTACACACATGAATGCCTAACCAATCCATAAAACCATAGTGATACCATGAGTGTAGTTATGTGAGATCAATTTCAACAAACATATTGTGAAGAACAAAAACCATGCTTCTAAATCAAACATACAGTTGCTCAAACCATGTTATTGGTGCATTTTTGTTTTTCCTTCATTTAGTTTGTTACACGGACATTAGTGTGCATCTGGGATGAGCATACTTGGGTATTTATCTATTTGGGTGTGTTATCTACCTTGCACAAAAGGTAGGCATCTACTTAGGGAGGTAAAATGCATTTAATAAAGGTGGTTGTACTTTCCTAGTTTGCTGGAGACTTGTACTACATTTGTCTTATCTTGTTTATCCCACACCAATTCTACATTCACATCTCTTGATGGCATATCCTATATATGCCCACCTATAGCTCACTCTTGAGCATCTCGCTATATTGATATCTCCACTTGGACAATAATGTATATTAAAGAAATCTCTTCCTAGTGGAATAGTCACATGATGCATCTACAATCTCCAATTGTCATGTCCAATTTTGCTTTGTGACTTGTTCTTGTCATCTAGGTCTTGAATGAGCAAAGGCATCTTTGCAAATATCACATCGTATCAAAGCATTCTATACTAAAATTAAAATATCAGAACATTTTGTACTAGGTCTGACATGGTATCAAAGCAAGTTGGTGATCCAAGGCTCAACCATCTCCATTGAGGATCATGGGCCTCCTGTGTGGCAGGCTTATCTAGTGAATGGTGGAAAACCTCCTAGAGGATTTAGAGAATCTGATATTGTCGGCTTTGCCTTTCATTTTGTTTGATTTGGACTTCAAAGGAGAGATTTGCAAGGGTTTGAAGGAAGAAATTACTTGTGAGCATCTACAAGGCAATCAATTTTAGATGCATTTTGGGTTAGATCTGACCCTACCATTGCATCCATAGTGCCCGAAAACCCTAAGATACCCTATTCATTCATCAATTTTCAACAACATTATCCATTGGTCCTGTTGGTGGAGTTTTTAGGCACGGGCCAATAGGGGAGCCGGGTGTTGCCAACCAACTCTACCTAAAAGAGGGACGAGACCGGGATCTCTATCCTCCCAAGCACCTAGATGTTGGGTCACAACTTTGTTGGGATAGCCAAGTAGACACAACTGTTTGTTCAAGGGGCCTGCTAGTTGATCGACCTTGAGTTGTGAGTCCTCTGATCATAAGCTTCTAACAGATTAAAAGACACGTAAAAAGATAGTCCATGGTTAGAGAGAAACATAAACAATAGCATCTATTCCTTAATCATGATTATATATATAAACTAAATCCAAGAAAAGTGTAACGCATTTACCATTAACATACATGATTATGGTTAGAGAGAAACATAAACAATAGCATCTATTCCTTAATCATGATTATATATATAAACTAAATCCAAGAAAAGTGTAACGCATTTATATTAACATACATGATTATCAATCACAATACATTAAGGAAGCAAGATTCATCCCATACTCACATCCATCAATTGCATGCACATACATAAATAACTTAGAACATTCTTGGATAAATGACAATATGAAATGAAAGAAATACCATTCATTAACAAACATGCATGCTCATGGAAGCCATGTACTCGTTGTTCTTTGCATTTATCATCAATAGTTAATATCAGCCTTCAATGGTTCTTCATACACTGTAATGTCCCCTTCTCTGCAGTAATGCAATTTTATGCCTGATTAGCCTATCTCGCCATCCGGATAGTCTAATGGCCGCTTTTCAGAGGATGCCAGTCAGTCACAGGCGCTACACGGACATTTAT
>MU223320.1:1340261-1373475 GCA_018584345.1 Thuja plicata | reverse complement strand
AAGGTTTCTAGCAATTAGAAGGGTCTCAAGCTTTATTTCCGCAGTAAGAAGTCAGTAACAGGTTCAGCAGTGATTTCAGTCCTTGACGGCACATTTTACAGTGATAGCAACAGTGGTCTTCCCATAAAAACAAAGAAGGAAGGAACGTTCAGGTTTCTTAAACGGTGCACCCATAATAACGAACTGAGGTAATACTTCCCTACCATTATACTATCGACAGTCAACAGCTAAAGCATCGGGTTCATGGCACGCCTATAGATAGCAGGCTCGGTCTGTCGTAATAGAGCCACAACCATTCCCCAGGCTCGGGGGTCACTGTGTAGACACGGTGTAAGGAATATTGGCTGGTGACGGGTCATTATACAGCCGCCTTGCATTTCAAAGCCGAGCCTCTCCCAGTAACTGCATCGCAGGAAGAAGGACAGGCAGCCCGTGATTCATCGGATTGGCGTCAACAGTGGTTATTAGCAGCGAAGATCAGCAACACATCTCCGGCTTTCACGTGGGGGCTCGATACAATTCCAGTTCTTGCCGTGAGTGGTGGGAAACTGTCGGGGGTCCTATAGACTACTCCAACGTGCCCAGCATATCTTCTTGACTCCTAAGCGGCCTCTCAAACCTCCAGCGCCAACCTTCGAGTCTGTTTACTTCCAGCAGCCTGAGCGTGGATATAACTGGTCGCGACTGGTGTGCTTACTCAGCAGATAGCCGCATCACACAGAGCATTTGGGTAAACAGCGAGGAGTTGATCATTTCCAGGCATTGCGTGAACCTCCTTCCAAAACGCTAAAGGTGCCCAGTACTAATATCCCTACTCTTGTGTATTCAGTTCAGTTGAAACGGTCCCATTAAAATACACTTTGCATATCGAAAACCAGTGATAAATTTATTGTTGTAAAAGAAGGTGCTTTCCCTATGAAATCTGTATTGATCGTTTGAGGATTTCTTGGCATTCTCGTATTATATTGTCTGGTAATTAGAGGTTGAATGAATCTTATGCATACATTTACTTCCCCATGCTGAGAAACTATACAGCAGCCAAGCACACATACTATTGATTGAAACTAAGTTAATGTTCATCCTCAATATTTGAAAATATTTAGCAGTCAAACAGTGACACAGTTGGGTTGAGAACTTTACATACACATCCCCAAGGGAGTAAAAGATTTAACACTAACACTAAGAAGATTGAAAGAGTTTAGAAAGCTATTCTATAAGTGCCTAAGGTGCCTCAAAATCATCAATCTTGTGGACCATAACAATGGCCCAAAAAGTTACATTTATAGGGAACAAGTCCTTGCATTCCAAATCCCAAGAAGAGAGGAATAGAGAAAGAGAGAAAGAGAGAAAGAGAAGAGGGAAACCGAGGAGCCCAAATCCCAAGGAAGGAGTTGGCATGCAAGTCAACCTGTGTACTATGTACTTCTTCCGGAACCCATATCTCCATCTTTAATGCTTGATCATCGTTCTGTCAGTGAGATCTATACTTGCTATGCGGAAAGGGGCACCCTTGGGAAGAGTGGCCCATGATGTCCTTATCATGCGTCGCAATCACTAACAGTTGTACTGTACTTTGTTGCAGGAGCGAGCCATGCCTGTCCTTTGGAGCATTAAATGTGGGCGGTCGGATGTCTGCAGTAGTAGATCCGCCCGGATGTAATGTCTAGAAAGCTTACTCCAAAAGCCTGAAAATGTAGAAAACCTGGAATCCCCTTGGACACAAATGAATAGATGAAAGAATGAAAGAACGCAAGAGATGATTACCCCAATGCGACTACTTTGCACATCTCGAAACTCCATAGGCAGGTGCCAAGGGACTCTTCGTTAGGTTCATCCACCCATTCAATCCAGAATCGAGCCTCCTGTAATGCCGCCTTCGCCCTATCTATATTGGCTTCCATATTTTCATCCATTCTCTCAGCATATGTAGTGGAGAGAATAATCTCCATACAATCATCTATAACCTATTTTTCAAAATTTCGTGAGGAGAAAAATTCTCCTCTATACTCTCTTCCAATTAGATAATAAAGAATTCAAAATTTCCTGGCCTCCCGCGGTGTCTGGATGGGAACCCATTGTGTGGTATATGTATGACGCAAAGGCAAGGGTCTACTTTTACAATAAGGGAGGATATGTCATAACATCTTTCTTGCAAAGCTCAATAAGGTCAATTTTTAACCCAAGCTTTTGGAGGCTTAACTCCACAAAATCTTCACCCTCGTCATCGAGGATGTCCGCAGCTACCAACTCCTCTCTCCCGAGATTGCTCATCTCCTCTAGGCCTGCAATCTGCCTCTTGTATCTAGCCATGTCCGCATCCCAGGAACTTACATCCACTAGGATGTCCTTTTCAATTTCTGTGGCCTCAAAATATTGCTTAAGTTATTCAGAGAGGAAGACTTGGATCTCCTCCACTTGCTTGGAGATTCATTAACCTGTGATTACAGCTTTTCTCTTCATCATCTGGAGGCTGTTTATTTCTTCTTATGGGACTAGGGCCGGGGTGGAAGTGTCGGGACCATGAGACACAAGGGAAGAGGCAAACTCCTGAATGAACTCCTCGTACTGAGCTATTTGACCCTTAGATTTATGTTCTTTTTTTACCCTCTGTCAAATTGTGTTAGTAGTGATGTCAAGAGAGATGAGTTCACCCTATTTGTTCTGCTTCCCCATATTAATTTTCGTGAACTAGAAGTCTGAAGGGTTTATCTCTATTTGGTCCCTGTCTGGGGGTGGAATAGCAATTTCCGCAATCGTCTCCCCTTGGGCATTCTTGCTAGTGGAATATCATGTCCTTGCCCTTTTTGCCTTTTGGGGAGGAGTTAGTTTGGCCATTACCTCATGTAATGTGATCTTCTAAACTGGTCGTTGCTTCCTCTTGAACCCAACTTGTAGCCATTGTGATGAAGCTGGCGCATCGAGCTCTGTGGAAGGGACCTCCTCAGAGGCAGTCATTGCCCTTGTTGGCAAGGTACTCGGTGGGGAAGTCGAGCTTTTGGGACTCTAGCACCTATTGTTGTTGCGAAGGGGATCAGTGTGGAGGAGGCGACGAGCTCGGAGGTGGGGCTTGCTCCCTGTTGAGAGGTTTTCGCACCATCGCCCCATTGCAAACGGGGAGCCCCTCTTTTCGCTTCAGCATAGTAGGTGGTCGTAGGAGTCTTAGTTGGCAACAATTTCGAGTCTCCAAGCCTTAGGGGGAATTTGATGACGAGAGGGAAAAAATCAGTTAGGACCTTGGACTTGAGTTTGGGCTTGAGTGAAGCACAAATGGCTTAGTATAAGGCAGTAAGGTGCATGAGATTAAAATCCTCGCCTACCTCAAATCTCCGCTCTTAAACATAAGCATTGAAAATCCTCACTTGAGATCACGAAGTTAAGCCAACTCAATCTTCCCTCAACTAGGCATGAGATGAGCAAGTTTGAAATCCAAAGTGAGCATAGTTGAACCATTTTGATGCCGATGAACTGACAATGTTGGAATCCTCAAGCAAGAGCGGAATCCGCCCCTTGCTTAGAATTTTATCCTCATGACACCAAGTTTTCCACCCCTTTCCTTGTCAAATCCTAACAGGCCCCATAATTCTGCAAGTTTAGAGGCGATTCTAGGAAGATTTTCGACTTCAAGATGATAAGGGATGGTGAGAATTGAAGATGAGAAATGAAACCAACCAAAGTATGGGAGATAGCCGATCAAAATTGAGGATGATTAAAAGTGAAAACTAGATGTTGATTAGTTCTGATCTCTTAAGAATGCAAAATCAGAGTGGAGAGATAGAGATTGAACATGAAATCAAACTTACTTGAGCTCAAATTTGGATCATATTGGATGTGAATTGGCCTTATAGATGAGTGGGAGACTTGTTTGCCTTGGCGAAAGTGGAGATTGCAATAAGAAAAGGGGAAAGAGCTTCAAAACAATGCCAGAATCCTTGGGTAAGGGCGGAATCTGCCCCCTACCTAGGATTTTATCCTCCCCATCATGGGATTTCTGCCCCTTTTGAGTTGGCCAATTCATCATTTTGAGGCCATGGGGCAGATCAAATGATTAGGTGTAGAAGGGTCAAGTCTTGGGGTTGAGTGATGAAATTTGATGAGAAATTGAGGAGAGTTGTCAAAATGAAATGCCAGAATTCTTGGGTAGGGGTGGAATCCACCCCCTACCTAGGATTTTTATCCTCCAAAGGCTAGGATTTCCACCTCCAAACTGGTCACTAAGACTTTGAGGCAAGTTGGGAATGGATCCAAAACAAGACAATGACCAAATTGCCTAAAACAAGGATGCATACTTTAGGCCAAAATGATGAAACTAATAAATGATGCCAATCTGATATGGGAACATTGAAAGGTTGATCCATAATCCTCTAACAAACCTAATTTTTGCCTTAGCTTGGTGAGGTCTTAAAACCCAACGTTCGGTCTTGGTCTTTAAGTGCAAGGAAGGTAGAATGGGTGATGAAACCATTGAAAGAAGGGCATGATGATGGTGTATGTATCAAGTAAGATTCCTTGAGGGATGGCGGATTTCGCCATCCCCCAAGGATTAAATCCCCTCTTATATCAAATTTCCGCCAAGCTCCTTACAATAATCCCCAAACGCATGAAGATTCCACCTTGAGGATAATGGGGATTTGAATGAGGCCTTTGATGCTCAAATGCAAGGGAATGAAGAGGTGATGCAAACGTATGGTGTTGAAGAAACAAAGAGTGGTGATGAGCATTCGAAGTAACAAAGGGGAATTCCTCAGTGGGGGGCGGATTCCACCCTCCCATGAGGATTATTTATCCACTCATGCACCAAATCTCTGACATCCTAGTGGGGCTCGGCCAAGACATGATAGACAGCAATTTTGATGAGGGCGATTAGGCATTCAATAAAGAACTTCATCTTCCTTCAGCTGGTCGGCCTATGGGGCTTTGAGAACAAGTTAAATAAAGTGAATTTATTGGCTCTCCAAGGCAAAGTTGGCCTACCTTGAAGTTTGTGCCCCTTCAAATGCTATATCACCTATATAAGGAGGAACATTTCAAATCATTTCAACTCACAAGCACAGCGACTTTTATCTCTGCCAGACAGCAACTTACCTCTAGCAGTCAGTGAGTTACTCATAATTGACAGAAATTTCCTCCGTAGCAACAGTAAATCGACATGGGAGGAAAGACAAATTGTTTGGGAAGACAATTCTGGGCGAAGGAGGCAGTTTTTATTCTCGAAATCAAAGATTGGATGTGGTTAGAGGCAAAATCTGAATGTGTTGTAATGCAAGAGAAAATCACTTAACATTTATGATTTGATCAAGTTCATAATGCAGATCTGAGTTATTTAATGAAACTCCCAATTCTTTCAAGCTAAAATGCAAGATGCTTTATGACAAAGAAATCAGATTTGCATAAGGGGGGAATTCTAGATGGTAAAAAAATTCAATTGAAGTGTATTAAAATGCAACAAGATCTAACTTGAATTCCTACCCAAGTTAATGAGTCAAAATTTGCAAGAAGAAAAGCAGTTTGATCTTAAGATTGAGAAATTTCATTTTGACTCTTTGATGTTGATGCAATTATCTCATGAACTTTCAGATTCCCTTCCCTTTGCTTATCAATTTTACGAAGTTTAATGCTTTTTCTTTCTTGTTTTGCAAGGTAGGTTGCTGAGGGAGAGGCTTAGAGGGATGGAGATGATGGCAAGGCATGTTTAAGACTTCAAGGTTGCAAGTGGATGCTTCAAGATCGAGCTCGAGTACTCCCAATGAGAAGGAGATTCAATCCAAACAATCAAAGTGCAAATTCAAAGATCAAGACCAAGATAGAGTTCAAGAAAACAAAGAACAAGAAGAAGAGAGAAAATTAGAAAAGAATTTTTATCAGCTTGAATTTCTTCTCGAAATCCAAGTTCACCTTAAGAGGATCCGACCACATGAAAACATCATCAAGAAGTCAAGACACATCAAGTTCACGAAAATCCAAGTGCAAGTTCAAGTTAGAGCAATAAGAAAATTTTCAGAAGATCAAGAAGGATCGAAAAGATGAAGCAATTTGGGAATATGTCATCATACGAGAGAGCTTGGTAATGTTGAGTATCAAGAGATATTCTCCCTTCACCAAAGAATTGATCAAGTCTATAGGATAAAGATGTTGAGGTGGCGCCCGATTGTCTTCTCCAATTAGAAAATTCCAAATTCAAGCACAGTCAATCGAATCATGCCAGGTGTACAATTTTTTCATTGGCTATCAAATGCATTGTAATTTTCTTATTGGCCCATAGTGTGGTGCCCTCATGTAATTGGTTGACAATTTGGCAACCCTAATTAGGGTTTGTAGGGATGAATCTTAGCCCTTGATCTTGAATCAATCTTGGCCCTTCGTTGCAATTGAACACCTATAAAAGGCTAAGGCCTTCTCATTTGTAACAGTTAGTCATTAGCTAGAGAGAGCATTAGATTAGAGAACTAGAAGTAGAGGTAGGCTAGCTAAGGGAGAGACTTGATCAAATTGTTTCTATTATGCTATTAAAGTGATTGATGGTTCATTGTTGGTTTTCATGGTGAATCACTTAATATTTCTTTGAAGTGTTGCATGGTTTCTTCAATCCTCACTTTGAATAGATTACATTTCATGTTGTTTAGAAGTAGCTTAGTTGAATAAAAGAAATTGTGGATGTTTACTTGTTTGACTCGAACAAAACTAGGCGACTAGCCTCTTGCTAATGGTAAGAGTGCCTTGTGTAGTAAGCTAGTGATTGCACTTAACTTCAATTGATATTCAATCTTTAGTTTGCATCCATTGATGGGATTGAAGAGGAGATATTGATATGAAAATCATTCGAGTATACCTTAGAAGCTTGCACTAGGTAGGTGGAAGTTGCTGATAAAACCGCATCTAGTAGAGTCCAAGTTCATCCATACTTCCTTCCATTCCTAGATTGGAAGTAGAAGTAGAAGTTAAGTTTAAATTTAAGTTGAGAGTTGAAGAACTGGAAATCAAAAACCCATATTTCATTGCACATTGTGAAGCTAAATCTTTAGAAGTCCAAGCAATTGATATCCATTGAATGAATAGCATAAGTCCCCTAAGTGATTACTAGCAAATCACATTATTTCACTGAGTGAGTATCCACCATTGAAGGGAACCTTGAAGTCATTTCATGATCTTACTTTGCAAGCTTAGCATGAGAGATGACCTTATTCAAGAGAGGATTGAGTATTTGGTATATCATCTTGGAATACCAAGTGTTTGCTTCTGTAAGTTGTAGTGGAACAAAACTCGCATCAACACTCCCCATTGATGGATTCAATGGTGGGGTTAACCTCTGATTGAACTCGAGGCAAGTCCTCTTTTTCCTTTTGTGCTTGCTCTTCCTCTTGTCTTTGGAGTTCCTCTTCCTTCTACTTCCTAGCGAGATCATCTCACATCCTTTTCTCTGCAGCCTTGAGCTATTTTTTGCGGAGTTCTTCCTGTTTACTCTTCTTTGCCTCTTCCCCCTGGGATTTTCTTAGGAGCTCTTGCTCCTTTTGCCTTTTCTCTTTTTGGAGGAGGCGTAATTTTTCCTCCTCGTCTCTTTTCTTTTGTTGCTCCATGCGGGCCTATCTTCCTCTATTTTCTTTTGTTTTTCCTCTTCTTCCATCTCCCTTCGAATCCTTTCCTGTTCCTACCTTTTACTTTCTGCCTCATTGTGCTCTTGGAGGAGGGCATCCTGGTCCTCCAGAGTCAAGATCAAATTCGAATTGTCAACTTCCATAGAGGAAGTCCATTCATAGTCCCTTACTTTCTTAAAGACTGGTTGTTGTTGTTGAAAAAGAGGGGGAGTTGATGCCTCCGAGAAGAGGACATTTTCTGGAAGTTCCAAGATATCCACGATCACCAGAATTGGAGTCCTTGTGGGCGCCACTCTTCTGATACGGGTGTGGGTGATGAGGACATCGTTGTTCGACGGAGTCTCTTCACTATTGTCAATCACTAGGACCAGTTGCTCTTGTGGAGGTTGAGAAGAGGACCCCTCTCCCTGTGGAATCGAAAACTTTGATTCATGTTCTTTTGTGGTCTCTTCCCCGAGGACACTTGTTCCAATAGCCATTCGAGGGGGCACCGCCGCCGCCTGGGGTTCAACCAACAAATCATATGTAACCCCCTGAGATGCAGTCGAGGACAACTTTTAACACTGTTGCATCGTTTCATCCAGTTTTTGTTGGATTACCTCCGGGGGAGCGTCTAGAAGAAGGTCGTCTTTTTGCTTGGTGGAACCTCCTCCCTTTTTTCTCTCATATCCCTTGGTAGGCCCTTTACTTTTTTCTTTTACCTTTGCACATCCCTGGACATATGGAGGTCTAGGTACTTATGACTTCTATCAATTATCTCCGCACTTATGGCCTCTATGTTCAGGTCCTCTGGAACAAACCAATCGACAGGAGAGGGAGAGAGCGCGCGTTGGTCGACCTTATCCTCAATGTATGTGAGGTCCAGAACCTTGTCGTCGTTAGAATGCTAAAAGACCTCATCTGGTAGGCTGTGAGCCAACAATATCATTGCCTCTGGTGATCAAAGTCGTCTTGTAACCCTGCCCAGAAGTCCTCAAGGGTCGACTTGCAGTCCGGGGCGTTGTTCGGCAATATCTTCTTGATCTTCTTTTGGGGATCATAGACATCCTGGAAATAGTCATATTCTTTTATGTTCAAACTTTGCAATTTGAACACCGCATCCTTGGCGGCCACTGAAGTTAAACACTTGTAATGTCCCAAGGTGAATGGAAAGCCCACGCTAGGATTTTGTTTTGTGGTCATTAAAGCCTGGGGCTCTATCACTTGTTTGTAGAATTCCAAGAGAATAACTCAATCACTGCAATGACGGGGCAGGAGGAAAGGCTTACCCGTGAAGCCGCTGAGTATGATATAAGTGGAGATCTTGAACTAGATAAACCAACTGCTCCAAGTCTCTACTAAGGCCATTACTTCCTTGGAAAGCCGGTAGATGGCATCTCTAGTCAACCTTATGATCCTATCATAAACGAAGGCGTCATTGACGCACTTGAAGTGTGTGGCAGCCTCCTAGATTTTCAACTGAGTATAATATTTCCAAGGGGGAACTCCTGGGTTTTTTCCCACCTTTCCTTAGACATCCAATCCGGGGTGGCGCAACTTTAACTTTGCCACTATCCATATGACATATAAAGTCATGTATAATTTGTTTGTGTTCTTCACCTACATGATTTGGGCATGGAGGTTGTCTTATATTAATTGTGCCCAATCAAAGTTCTCTTTCCCCCTAGCAATGGTGACAATGTAGTGATACATCCAAGGGTGATAGTGGCGAGAGTCCTCCTTCCCGAAGACTCTACTGAGGGTGATGAAGATAATTTAGATTGTGGGCTTGATCTCTGCCTGATGGGTGACATCCGCTATTTTCCCTCTGGCCTTCCTTCCTTGTGCAAGCCAGAAATCATTGAGGTGCTTTTTGTGTGCAACCTCATCTTGTCGGTACTTCGCTAGAGCCTCTTCCTCACTAATCATGAGGACCTCCTTGTGATTCGGGAGTCGGAAGACATGGTGAATTGCATCCAGGGTGAAGTCAGCAATAACATGGCCCCGGGAATTTGTGCATTTCCAAGTAGCTTCACTGTAATGGTTGGCAATTGTTAAAATCAGCTCTAGGGACTTACCTGCCTGAGGGAATACCATCACTTGTACCATCCCGGAGCGCTTGACCTTAGGATAGAACTCTGTACCTGGGGGTGGAGTCTGGGCGTTAGTTCAGATTGCCTTGAGATCAATGTGTTTGAGCTTAGTATTAGTGATGTTCTAGACCGCACACTCCAGCTTGGAGGGTCAAAGATGTTGCTGGTACATATACTTCATTGTGATGGGCAGTTTCTCCAGCTGGATTTCAGCCTTAGTTTTCTTCGCGACAGGAGCTGCAAGTGCTTGTGCTACCATTGAGTTCAATATATCCTGCAAGAGCACGGAATAATGATCAGCATCATCGTATATGAGAATAGTTCTTTGCCCACAGTTGATCATTCTTCTTGGAAAGCAATGCTACTACATCCTGTTGGCAACCAACCCGCGTCTGCTTACCAAGTTCCACTTTTGTGAACCTGTAGTCAGAAGCCTGCAGTTCATCCTGCGGTTTATCTACCAAAGGCTCAGCAATTTCAGCATACTTAACTTTATTCTGATCAACTATGACTTTTGAAATTGTTTCACTCTCTTTCTCTTTAGAGGCTTTGCCTTGTTAAGTTGCTTGAAGTCAAATTCCTCCGGAGGAGCTTCCTGCTTCTTTCTCTTCTGAGTGATTGAGCTAAGCCACGCATGTAGTGTAAAAGAATCATCCTGAGAAGTGATAGCCACAGTAGACATTGATCCTAATTGTACAACCGTTGTGACTATGGATGGTATTTCAATCTGAATAGCCAAGGGTGTCTGATTGCTCCATGAAGCCTTAGCCATAAAATGATCAAACTATACAACTGAGGTATCAAGGAGAGTCATAGATACATTTGATAGGTTGGGGAAAGAGGAATATGCATCAAACACATTCTCCAAACTATCAAAATACCCTTTTCGACTAAATGTCGGAGCAGCCGAGGAAATAGGCATCACAGATGCATTCACTAGAGGAACGTGCACTGTGGAGAAAGAATCCACATCAATGTCAAGAGGAGACATGGGAGACTCATCAGATGTTGGTACTGATTCCATAATTGCAGGCATCACCTCTGCATCTATTGGACAAGATATCTTAGGAATAGGATCCTCCTGCAACTCATCATCACTAACCACAATCTGAATTCTCTCAGACTCTGCTGCAACAACTATCTTAGGCGGTTTGACTGTGGCTTTGCCCCATTTAATTGTGACCTTTGGGATCCCTGTGATCTTTGATGCTGAAGAACCATCCTTCAATTTTGCTCTGATATCTAACCTTAACCCAACCCAACCAGCTGTATCAAAGTCCTTTCCCTGCTTAATCTTGATGGTCTTTAGGCCTCTCTTCTTTAGTCATATATTTGTATTGGCCAAAATAGACTGAAATCTATCCCAAATAGATGTGCTATCTTTTAATGACCATGAGACAGGTAAAATAGGAAGGATCTCAACTCAATGCTTATGACATTCAGGATCAAGGATGTCATCATCGTCTTCAACGCCCTCAGGAATCTACGCTAGATTGAACTCTACAATCTGCTTTAGGGTTAATCTGCAGTAGTCCAAAAGGATGATCCTGATATGCTTGGACAGCCATGAGTTGCCTTGCAAGCTCCATAAGGATGATCCTGTCAGTGGGATACCAGGGAAGTGTGTAAGGCTCACCCTGGAAATAACCAACTATCATGCAAGTGAAAGTTGGAAATTGAAGAAACAGGCAACCATACTTCCATGCTTCATCAGGCACTCGCCTCTTTGGAAGTGTTTTGTCAAAGAGGCACATGTAATATCCAAAGAAGGCATCCTGCACTCTCCTATAATGTACTCGACTTGGTCTTAGTGTCAGATGCTCATAATACTCCCAGACTAGCACCAGCAATCTATCACCCTTGGTTGAAAGCCCAAAAAAAGATCCCAAGGAAGCCGCAATGTAAACCAAGTATGAATTCATGTAAAACATGAGTGTTAGGGACTTGGACTAGCTTCTCACAAAGTGCATCACTGATTATTTCACCCCAAAAGATCTTCAGCTTAGACCTCACAATCAAAGAGATGAATTTGTACACCCAAGGCTTGAAGACATTGGACTCCTTGAGGCCCATGATCCTGCTGAGTAAGGTGATCGAATCATTGACCTCCCTATGCAAATCTGACCTGTGGATAGACTTTGGCCATCTAGACAAACAGGCTCTCTTGTTCATCAACCAATTTTCATTTATGAACTTTATGCAGTCATGTTTCCCCTCATTCCATATGTTCAAAGCTTTTTCCTTTGTCATATCAATAGTATCCGGATCTAGATTGATAATGGTGTTTCCACCATCATCCCTGATGGTCCTAGATTTCTGATCAAAGTATTGCACGCATGCCATTACAAACTCAAGTTCTAGAGCAGCCACTGGAAATGTGGAGACAAGATGTATATGACTTTGAATGACAGGAGCCATCTCTTTTTTTGTAGAGGTTTCCACCCTCTTGAGAAAATCAGCCATGTCAAGATGCCCCAATTTTGTGTCTCTGATCTCATCAACATAAGATGTCACCTAGGAAGGTGAAATGGAATTATGGCATTTATCATACTACTACTTCATCTTTTTTCTTGCCCTTGGGAGAGACTGGCTCTTCTGACATAGCAAGAAAACCTGTGGATGAAGCTGCAACATGGAAATCCCATAAGGTAAGAACTTCTTCATGCGACACAGATAAATCCATAAGACACTATTAAAGGCTCAATCTCTGCAAATCTGGAAGCGTATGTGTATAGGATATAAATGGAAGGCCTTTGAGCAACAAAAGATGGAGAAAAGTAAATGAAATCAGCTTTTTAAATAGGAGGAAAGATGAAATACGGGGTTTTTCTCGAGCACTGCAGGTGGATGAAATGCAAAAATTTGATATGGAAATGAAATGCAAGTGCATATATATACAAGTGGGGGTACTTACTTATAGGTGGGGTTTTTAAATCCAATTATAAGTCATTTTGGAAGGTTTGCTACCTACAAACGGGTTTTAAAAACCCACTTGCAGGTTGGGAAAAAGACTTCATTTGCACTTGGAAGACACTTGCAAGTGGGGTTTTAAGTCCACTTGCAAGTAAGGGAAAAACTTAACTCTTTTGGGCAAGATAAACTTACAAATGGGGTTTTTAATTCCATTTGCCAGTGGGGAAAATATGCACTCTTGAAGTTCTTTCTTGAGGGGAAGACCTTTGCATTGCAACTTGCATCATTTTTCGGGGAAGAACATGCATTTGCTTGTGAAAACAACACTACACAAATCTGAAAATGATTTGTAAAAACAAACATATATACAAACATAAACAAAACAAACATTCAAACCCTAGGCGATTTTGCACAAAGAAGAAGAAAAACCTGTTGATGCTTTATAGCTAGTCGGATCTAGCTAAATCGTGCATATATCATTTAGGATCAAATCTTTAATTTGATCCTAAATTAGTTCTTGACCCCTTTGTCTAAAACGTCTAGGGTAGACGTTTCATATATCACTCCTAAACCTGTCCTATATCTCACGCTAAGCAAGGACCTAAACTAAATTAAGGTTGGCGCCAAGGTCTATACTAACTGGATCGGCTTGGACTCAATTAATTCATATCGGCATATATATAATGAGTATTGTTATCGGCATTTGGACAATCACTCAATTCATGTCCAAGGTGCGAATTATCTATGTGATTTCCGCAGTCTCTACATCGTGCGAATTACCTCTGCTTTATTGGCGATAATCCCTGATCTATATGGTCTGCTATATTGGTGACAATTCATGATTTATATAATCTACTATATTGGCGACGAGCTCTGATTCATACAGTTTGAATTCTACAATCATAGCAGTTCGGATATCCATGACATGGTTGACGAAGATCACTAAGATTACATATGCTTGATGATGCGAATTTTGTCTTCATTTAGAGGGCTTCACCTATCAGACTTGGTGCTATCTTGATGACGGAAATCATACTCCAGACTGTGACTGTGACATTCTCATTTCAGGTCATACATAGATAGCAATACACACTTCCAGACTTGATAGTGATTAAAGAAACATATTTCAGAGGTCATCATCAACATTGGATCTTGGTTTGATTGTGATTTATATCAGACCCTGATTATCAACACCATTGAAGTTGGTAAGTTGTACCTTTTGAGCTTATTCTATATCTTCTTCATTGCTGGGTTTTTCACCTCCGCAAGGGAGGTTTTTCCAAGGTATTCTTGGTGTTGTGTCCTTGTCTCAATTGTTAATTTTTGCATCTGATTGTTTATCTAATCTGATTAATTGTTCATAGTCAGATCTGATACTAAAACTCAACATGGTATCAGAGCTTGATTCGATTTAGGAAAGATTAGATCTAACCCCTTTTATATCTTTAGACCTTGTCTTCTTCCTTGCTGGTTTGTTTGGTGACAAGTCCCAGGGTTAAATTTTGGTTGGAAAAGACTTGTGTTCAAGCTTCTGCTCTTTCAAATCTAGATGATCACCTGGGAATATTTGAAGGCCTTCCTTTGGGTATTGTCATATCATGACCCTGTGAGCTTGAGTGATTACAACATAGATCTAGATCTTATTTGACTTCCTCTCCAATCTGAAATTAGAAGGTTATTAAAGATCCCTTACTCTTGATGTGAAGAACTGCTCTACAAAGTCTTAGTTTTTTTGTTCAAGTACATTTCTCTTCTTGGACTTTTGCAGTATGATTATAGACCTTAATATAAATAGAAATCTTGAGCCTTAATACTTGCAGATTCATCTTGAGGAGAGAACTTTCTTCTCCTGCAAGATCACTCTTTGTGTTGCTGATAATGGCAGTTATCCTCAGGATCAATATAGACTTGATCTATTCAGCTCTTTCTTTCACTTATCATAATGTTTTGTGTTATGGGTCCATTTTGAACTAATGTTGCAACTAGAGATTGGAAGGATGCAAATAGATGGCCTCGGGCAAACCTCTCGAGCTTAGTATACAAGGATTAATAAGTATTTGATTTAGTAGAATTCAAGTTTTGAATATAAATGATTATATATATGATAGTATTCTCATTGACTATTGCTTTTGCTATGTTCAACTTAGAACCCTATTGGTACTAACAAACTTGATGATGTAGTTCCTATACACTAGTGTTCTTGATCTCAATCTCTTAATGATTTGATTGGGACCAGGAATGTCAAACTGTTGAAAAAATGACTTGGGCTCATCTTGTATAGTAGTCATCTATAGAATCAGAACATGAGCTTGTGTTTGACTTGTTCAAATGTCTTGGTAGAGGTGGTTCTGTATTGGGCTTGATACTTCATTATCCTCTTACCTAAATGGCCTTATGTATTCTTGTGATGAATGCTTGCATATATTCTAAGTGAGTTTCTATGCTTGTTTGAATTATGATATTGATTATCTCCATTGACTTGGATGACTTTAACCTGACATGAATGTTGTATGGAAATGTGAATAGTCATGATTAAGTGCAGGCTTATCATTGAAGGGTTTGAATCTCCTGGAATGCAAATCACTCACAAGGGCGTGAGGATCCAATGATTGACTATCTTAGGATTATTGATCTATGATGGAGATAAGCATTCTTTATATTTGCTCATGCATTGTTGTTTCCCTCGTTATGATTTCTGATTCTATACATCATTACTAATCTACCTGATATGCGTCTTTGATCAGGATGGATTGAGTAACATATGGGTGATGCGTATTTGAATCCAGAGGGAGAAAGATCCTGATGCATTCTGAAGGAATCTCTGACTGGGGCTGCTTTGCGGACGATTTTGAAGTATGACTCAATCGGGGATCTGTCATAACTTCCTGTGGCTTCTTCTATTCTTTCTCTTCAGATGTCAGGGTAGCACCTTGTGATGTTAGTTCTCAGGTGTCTTAGATGTGTTAACTGGGCATATTGTAAGTGGGATGGGTCCTACGACAAGGACTGGTTACATTCCACGTGGCTCATATGGTTGTAACTCAAAGTGTGAGATCTATGAATACTTCTTGTACAATTGAAAGGAATGTTGATCCTTCAATTCTTGGTTTATTGGTTCAGAGGGAGTGAACCATGGATTCATGTCTTGTAACAGATATCATGTTGTACTTATGTATTGCTCATGATGATGAGATCATCGATGTAGTCATGATAGTTTCACTATCTTGGTTGAGAGGGAGTCTCAACCTCCTTGATGTACTTTTGTATTTTAGACCACCCTTGTGAGCAATGCAAGGTGGATGTTGTATTATTTGGGTCTGCTCTAAGAGAAGATATGTATGATCACCCTCTGCGGACAATGCAAGGTGGAGATGTATTTGTTGTATTTGACCATCCTCTGCGGGCAATGCAAGATGGTGTTGTAATTGAAGTCCACCCTCTGCGGGTAATGTAAGGTGGCATTGTAATCATTTTTGAAGTCCACCCTTTGTGGGCAATGTAAGGTGGCAAAGGTTTTGATCACCCTCTGCGGGCAATGCAAGGTGATCCTTTTGAGGCTTGTCCTCTTCCACCCTCTACGAGTAGGTATGGTGGATATTCTTGACCATCCTCTGCGAGTAGGCATGATGGTTCCACCCTCTGCGAGTAGGCATGGTGGATATTCTTGGCCATCCTCTGCGAGTAGGCATGATGGATCCATCCTCTGCAAGTAGGCATGATGGAAGTTATTGATTTTCTCTTGCAGGTGTGCATTCCTTCTTTAAGAGAAGGCATGAAAGGATGTCCATGGTTGAAAGCTAGATCTCTCCTAGCTAAGAGGGAGTGGTGATGTTTTTATAGCTAGTCGGATCTAGCTAAATCGTGCATATATCATTTAGGATCAAATCTTTAATTTGATCCTAAATTAGTTCTTGGCCCCTTTGTCTAAAACATCTAGGGTAGACGTTTCATATATCACTCCTAAACTTGTCCTATATCTCACGCTAAGCAAGAAGGACCTAAACTAAATTAAGGTTGGCGCCAAGGTCTATACTAACTGGGTCGGCTTGGACTCAATTAATTCATATCGGCATATATATAATGAGTATTGTTATCACCATTTGGACAATCACTCAATTCATGTCCAAGGTGTGAATTATCTATGTGATTTCGGCAGTCTCTAAATCGTACGAATTACCTCTATTATATTGGTGACAATCCCTGATCTATATGGTCTGCTATATTGGTGACAATTCATGATTTATATAATCTACTATATTGGCGATGATCTCTGATTCATACAGTCCGAATTCTACAGTCATAGCAGTTCGGATATCCATGACATGGTTGACAAAGATCACTGAGAGTACATATGCTTGATGATGCGAATTTTGTCTTCATTTAGAGGGCTTCACCGATAAGACTTGGTGCTATCTTAATGACGAAAATCATACTCCAGATTGTGACTGTGACATTCTCATTTCAGATCATACATTGACAGCGATACACACTTCCAAACTTGATAGTGATTAAAGAAACATATTTCAGAGGTCATCATCAGCATTGGATCTTGGTTTGATTGTGATCTATATCAGACCCTGATTATCAGCACCATTGAAGTTTGTAAGTTGTACCTTTTGAGCTTAATATATATCTTCTTCATTGCTGGGTTTTTCACCTCCACAAGGGAGGTTTTCCCAGGGTATTCTTGGTGTTGTGTCCTTGTCTCAATTGTTAATTTTTGCATCTGATTGTTTATCTAACCTGATTAACTGTTCATAGTTAGATCTGATACTAAAACTCAACAAAATCTTCATACAAAACTCTTCAAAACGAAGAACAAATGCAAATGAAAACAATACCTCTTTGGAGAACCAAAATGAGAAGAGAAAGAAGTCTTGAGCTTTGAAGAAAAACTCCAAATCTCTGCTGATTCGAAATTAGGAAAAGATCCCCCAAATCGCAGCTATATAGACAACCAAAACTTGACCAAATCCTCTCAAAGATTAATGCATTCTCAGTCCTTGATAACTCCTTGACAAATGGCCAAGTATGAGAGCCGAAATGCAAGAAAATAGCAACTTCCTTGGACTGGTTCAACTTCAAAACGTGGCTTCCAACTAAATTTGCAAGTCGACTTGCAATGGTGCCTAAAGAGAAGATACACAGTTTGCAACAATGAATACAAGTCTGAGATTTGGATTGGAGCTTCAAAGAAAGGGTCGGTTTTTCCCTAGGACGGGCTTTTCAAACGCTGCTGTGACTTAGAAATGCTATTTGGTAAACAGCGATCATAAGACGGGCTTTTGGTTCGACGTTACAAGTAAAAATGTCTTGCAATAAACAGCAGTCACTTGTAAATGCCCTGTGACGGGTTTTTAGACTTGCGATGCAACTCCAAACGCTGCCCTATGATCATAAAATGCATTAGCAATGCCTACGACAGGCTTTTATAGCCGAACGGCATATGAAATATTCATAAAACCGCCTCAATAGTGTCGAAGTCGGGATTTCTTAACCTCTTTGCAAGTCAAAACTTGTATCTCAAAACCAAAAACGAAAAATGTAGAGAAAAAACGCATTTTTAATAACGCTTTGCAAGTTTTATGTTTTATTTGAAGTCATGCAATTGGGCTCTAAAAGCCCACTTACATGTATAATATTTAAAACATAAACTTTACTTTCAAAAAATGTTATTAAAAATGCAATGGTGGGTTTTAAATGCATCTCTACAAGCATTTTAAGTTCAATAGAAGGTACGCAAACGGGTTTTAAAACTCCACTCGCATTATAACATTCTCATTAAAACAATTGATTTCCCTTGTAAAAATGTTATTTCAAATGCAACGGTGGACTTTTATCTTACCATTACAAGTGAATGCTTCTCAAAACAAGTTGTAGTGACTCACAAAAAGCCTGTATTTCATGACTTAAGAGGCCTTGGTGGCCTTTTGATTCCATATCGCGGGCTTTTGAACAAAGAACAACGACCTGCAGTCAGGCTTAAAAACCCCATCTGCAGGTAGCTTAATTCTTTATTATCTCTTAGAACATAGCTCCAAATTAGACCTATGATAGCTCGAAACGAGCAGAATTCAAAAAGTAATAAACCTAGGACGAAAACAAAACCAAAATCAAACAAAACAAACAAGAAAAATCAATCAAGGACTTGAAGATTACCAAACACCGAGTACCTGCAGTCAGGGAAGCAAAACCCGTCTTTGCGAGAAGGACAAAGAAAAACTCGACGAAAACCTTCGGAAATGGCATCCATAGGATGTAAGACTTGGGGAAATTCAAGGGATAATTGATTGCCTTCATAAAACATCATTAGGAACACCTAACTTAGGGAATATTGGCTACGAATTCATGAGAAATTGTGTAGGGTTGTCCAATTTTGCGAATACAAAATTGGGGACAACACTATTTATCACCAATAGTTAGGATGCGGCCAACACCATTGTTCTTAGCCTAAGTACACAAAAGTTTTAGGATTGCATGTTTAGACATGATTACATATGTTTATGCATGAGTATATCAATGAATAATATTGCTTAGAATTGTGCTTTATTTAAGTATATGTATTTATGAATATTTCAGCAGATGAAACTTGTATTCTACTATTTACCTTCAAAACTTCCACTAAAAAATATTAGGAGGATTATTTTGTATGGACCAGTGAATCGTATTATTTGATACATCGTATGTGTTATATGCTCTTTTATGAAGGAATTATTAGCTCAGTTAATACATTTTAGAAGTAGGAAATGTAAACTTATTTGAGCATAGGTGATGTTATATTCTATTATGAGGATGCATCTCGTATACACATCAATTGAAATGCTCTAAAAAATTTAAAATAGCATGTATTTTTGGGTTATCTGTGGTTTTTCTAATAGAAAAGTAGAGTAGTCATTACACAGCTTAAATATTATCTGATATTACTGTATTGAGCTGGATCGATATTATGGATAAATGTTAATGATGTTTCATTTGAATCAGACTGGTTAAATGCAATTGGTATCTGATTATCATTTATCATATCTTGATTTAATTATGATTACATATCCTTGATTAGTAATATCACTCTACATCTTATTGACTCCAATTAACTTCATGTTGTTTGGCTGAGGAAGATGCAGGACAATCCCCTCACATTAGTGAGACCCAAAGGGAGAGTATCATCAGGAGAGAGGCAGAAAACTTAACAAGGCATCGCTCAAGAGAGACAGTGAGAACCATTGTACACACCACTTGCTGGATTTACTGATTTAAAATTACCTGACTGACTTGCTTTGTCTTGTTAAACTGCATTATAATAACTTGTGATCCAGGTTGTTTTAAGTTGCATAAGCCTACATTAGGGTATCCCAGTGTATTTGTTTGACTCTAAAACCACCTTAATGAGTGTGATGGGTTCTATTTGATTCATTTTCTTTTTTCCATCTGTTCGATTGCTTCCTGTGAGCCTGATTTTACCTTGATTTACAATTTATGAAAGTCTTTAATCAAAATACTCATGATTGCTATCATGATTGAGACATGACCTTGATACAGTTTAGACATGTAAATACAATCTTCTACATTTTGGACAAGCCAAAAGAACAAATTGATTTATCCTTTTGTTTGAATCTCTGCCCGCAGATGGCTTATACCTGGATCACAGACTGTTATGTGGTTATTGTCATTTTCTCCTTCTCATGGAACAGTCCCATCTTAAAAAAGGGTGTTGGTTTGTTAAGAAACACTAACCCTGACCTTATTGTTGAAGGTAAACGGTTCTCTTCAGTTTTAAATGCTATTTTTCATTGTGATTGTTTCTTGGACAGTATAATGGGGAATTGGTGTGATGAATGAATATGTTGTGCATCCATTAGCATGATAGGCATGTACTAACTGGACCTTACATCATTGTTTGGATTTAAGGCTTCATGGGAAAAAGCTATCTTTAGGGATTTTATCAAATGTTTACAGGTAGAGTTATTGAAAACTGTCACCAAGTTTTGAGATTTTTTTGGGGGGGCTTTTGGTTATTTATTAAACCATCAAGCTTGTGAGAGGTCAACGCGTTCATCAAAGTAGGGTGTGGTTCTGTGTTGGGGGTTTTCGCATAAAGGAAGATGGGCACAGTCCTGTGTGTGGGTTGCATAGGGGAAAATGTTGGGTGGTTTAAAAACAGCAACTGTCATTGGTTTACAGAGAATTGAAATATCTTAACATCCTGAAGAGAGAAAAAGCCAAGGCTTGAGGCTGTGCTCCTATCATTTTCATCAATTGAGATGCTTCATTCTTCCATGCATGTCAAGATGCATTCCTTTTGCAAGATTAAAATCCTATTGGTTTGGCAAACTATTATTTATGTTTAAACCTAATCAATTCCCTTTCAAAACCTTGTAGCACTGTATGAGGGTAATAATGAATATACAAATTTTGCGCCTATTAACATGGAAAACATATCAGGGAATTTGATTGCCCTATTACAGTAGCTTTTAAACCTATGCTAATAGAAAAACTGTATGGTTATGTTATGATGTTCTAAATTTGGAGCTTGTTGGGATGATTTGAATCAACAGTGTACCCATGGCCCCCATCAGCTATGCTTAACTAAGCTATCTTAGATTTGTGGTATGTATTCCTGATAGATATAATTAGATTTGCAGTATGTATTCCTGACAGATATAATTAAAGATGCCAGTAGGCTTTGAAAAAAGTTGAATTCTTACAGTATGATCTGAGTTTCACTTTTTGTACTGTCAACCCTTTTTATGTATTAGAAGTCCACTTGCAGCAAATGTCATACTTGTTTCTCACATTATTTCTCAAAGAAACCCTCAACTAGCGGGAATACTTGAAGGATCTGTAGTGATGCATGTTCAAGTTTGTATCAGAGAAAGCTGTAGCATAAGGCTGGTACTTATCCTTAAGGAGTGTGCCATCAAGCAAGCGTTGTTTGAGATGTGCCTAGCGTCAAGTTTGTGGCAAATATGTTTTTAGAGGAGGATTTGACTGGTACTCTGGATTGTAGAATGTTATTGTTTAGCAGCTCTAGCTACACTCTGTCGAAAGCATGCTGAAAGCCAATAAAAACTTCTATTTCACGCATAATTGGCTATTGTGTTTGTGTGCGGCTTTGAATAGAAAACTTATGTACATTCATTCATTTTGAATCGCGGCAATGAGTATGATAAATCACTATACAGTCAATACCATATATTCATACTTCTGGTACATGATGACATAACCCATCTATACACCTTAGATCTATTGACTTGGATTAAAAACAATTATAACTTTAAACTAAAGTAGTTTGGATGGGATAATCTTGTCATTGATTCTTGATAACTTGGATTGATATACAGAATGGACATTTAGTTGCTAGAAATTAGAATACTAAACCAGTTAACCATGTTTTTTTCTATACCATTGGATATACTGCTTGGATTTATGTGCAGTAACATTTTTCTATTTGTGGAGGCGGCTGAGCTGTTTTGGTTCAGCCAAGAAAAGCTTGACTCTCCTTAAATGAACCACCGCACCCCAAGGCACCCAAACATTATAGTGTCATTAGAAATTTAGACGGCTTAATTGAATGATGCTTTGAGATATGCTTGTCTTGACTATATTAAGTTGTTATTTCATGTTAAACTAAACTGTAATTCATAAGATGATTATTTTTGTATTAACGCTAACCGCTGGTATGGGTATGTGTTGATAAGTGTTGGAAAAACCAATGGGATTTTGGACCCTATTATCTTTTCCGACACTCTCAGCATGAAGTGACAAGTGACTGGGTAAACCAATTGAATTTTTGCCCTCATTTTCTTTTCCAGCACTCTCAACTCTCTTGAATTTGGAAATCTTTACATAGATACGTATAGTACAGTAATATTTGTTATGGTTTGCTAAGAATTTTTGCCTTAAAAGTTCAAACAAACATGCTCGTTAAACCCACATACTTTTTATAGAGAAGCAGGGGTTTTGTAGCTACTATCTCATTAAAAACTGACCAAAGTATGATTTGCATAATCACTTATTCCTATTCAACATATTGTCTAGTTCGTAACTCTTGTCAGTGTTTTCTATAGATGGGGATAATACTTATGCTATGTTGTCTGGTTCTTCATGGTAAGGGTTCATGAATGATAGTGAATGTACTATTTGTTACACACACTTCTCTAATTTTCTCACAAGATGTCCTCTCTCATCTGCTGCCCTCATTGAATGATAGAGCCACTCCCATTTGGGGGTTTATAGAGGAACTATAAGGCTCTACGGTAAGAGGAAAAGTGCTCCAATGATGCTCTCCTTCTCCTTACTTTTATGTGTTGGCATTTTGATTTGTCAGTTTCATTACAACACAAAACAAAATGTGAGGAAATCCTCTCTTCAAATTTGCAAGGGAATCTCCCTAGTCTAATCTACTCCTAAAATTTAAAATAAATAAACTAGATTGCTACTTATGTAAACAAAACAGTGAAAAATAATCTAGACCCATCTTTTTGATCTCAGAGGTGGGAGCACAAAACTGAATCTTACCACAAGTTTTTCTATTTAAGCAGCCAAACAACAATACTATCTATTGACTAATCAGCAAATTATTATTAACAAAAAAATTGGATTCAATGAAAGGAAACAATATCAATGAAATCAAAGTACGAAGCATGAAATTGAAAAGGAATGATAACCTAGAAGCATGCAAAGCTAATTTAAATGATAGAAGACAAACGCCACCCAGAGTTAAACAATGATATTCTTTATTAATAACTTTACTAATTATCACACTTGCAACACAATAGTCTAACTCTTCAACTGGAATGAAAATTTCTAAAGCCTAACACAAACTCCCATTACATTCTGTTAAATTTAGAACCAGAAAACAATAGATGCAATAATCTGAAACACAAAATCATACAAGAACAAAATGCACAATTATTTATCCTGGGAAAACCCTCCACTTGAGGGTGAGAAACCCAGCCACACCAAAAACGATCCTTTATAGAATAATCAAAACTTCCAGTACAAGGCTTCACAAGCTAGATCAGATGAATGACTTCTTTATCAAGTCTGTTATCACATAACAGACATCTACAGAGAATAACTGCTCTACAGAGTATGAACTGCAATTATATGAACCACTCAAATCATAAGAAAAAATCTAGTCACACAATGATTACACATAGAGAGAGATGTGTATCACTGAACCAATCAGCCAAGATTATCATTGTACTATCAACACACGGTGATAATACAGAGAATGATATACGCTGAAATATCTCTATCCTATGAACAGAATAGGCACACCCTAATCAAACATGTGACCTTCACTCAAAATCTTTGAAGAACCTTACATCAATTGCTTTATACAGCAATGAATTATCGAAATGCTTCAGACATAAACACTGCGATGTATCACCAAAAAAAAACTTCAAGTCTTAACACGAGAGAGAATCATCAACCTGCTTCAGACCATAACTAGACAAGTGAATCACTGAACCACTATACACAATCCAAAACCATTTCAAAGGGTTGATGGCAGGTACACATGCCGTATTGAATTCCCACAAACATAAGGACAACCCGATCACAATGTAACCGACGGCGCTTGAACTCCCATCGTGAATGGTATGAGCGGTGGCGGCAAAAGAATGGAAAACCAATCCATCTCCAAAACATATTTGAATCATTTATGATAAGAATAAAACACTGAAGAGGGAGAACACAAAGAGGAGCAGGTTCGCAACGGTTACTCATCCACTTCATCTTCACGCTAAGAATCAAGAAGCACGACCCTACAGGAAGACACCTGGTTACTAGACGGTTATGCTTCATTGTCTTCAAAAACAATGAACATACCCACACATACACTCTGCTGAAGATTATCATGCCCGAATACACCTCATGCGGATACCCCAAAACAATGCGTAGGGAACACGAACCAACCAGCAGTGACAAACCACGACATAATCCAACTCAACGGACATGTGTCTCTGCTGAGCCTCATGAATGAAACATGATAACCGTAAAGAAGCCGAAACATAACCTTCATTGAAATTACTGAATGATAATAAGGAATGAAATGCAGAGCTGTTCACAATAACAATAAAGCACAATATGATGCAACTCTACGAAGATAAGCAGAATCGTATACACACAATCATGTACTTGAGTAATCAATGCAGGTGAGTAAAATGTCTCCTGCAGCTACAAACATTAGCACTTCCTCTTAGCAAAGGAGACATCAATTCCAGATTCTCATGTCATGAAGTCTCTCAACATGACAGTCACAATGGCTACACCCATTTGTGAGGAAAACAAAACTTTATCAATGGCTATGTTCACCATGGCTACTCCCAGAGGGTGAATAAACACAAGCTCACATCACGGAGTCACTCAACGTGATGTTGTCATGAAGTCTCTCAACATGATGTCCACCATAGCTACTCCCAGAGGGTGGATACATCATGGTTACTCCCGAGTATGGAAATGCAAATGAGCACAAGTGTCCATCACGGAATTACTCAACGTGATGTTGTCATCTCATCATGACATTCACCATGGCTACTCCCAGAGGGTGAATAAACACAAGTACTAAGTCATGGAATCTCTCACATGAGATCCACCATGACTACTCCCAAAGGATGGAACAAGAGCTTTCATGGTGCAGGAGCACCTATGAGGACAAGATACACCAAGATCACTGAAGGATCCCAAAGAGTTTGGAAACCATCTTTTGGTCACTTTTGTTTGTAATAAAGACCAATAAGGTCATTTTGTGAAGGATCGTGGCCATTAAGAGCCATTTGATGTAATAGGTGTTTGTGTTTAGGAGTTTTATTGTTGAAAGGTCAAGTTTTGCCAATGAAGGCATGTATATAACCAAATATGACCATTGTAATGGTTTAATAGGTGAAATGTTATGTTTAATGTCCATAAGGGACCAATGGATACATCAAATATCCATAGGAGAAATGTGAAATGTAATAGAATTCTAAAAGTTGTCAAACTTGACAACTATGTTGTCAAGTTGACAACATTGTATTAACGGAAATCAACCAAAGGGTGGTTCAAGGGTAGTTAGTTAGTTGGATTTCGGTCTAGAGGGACAAAATAAAAATATGAACAATGTAAATGCAATCCATGAGTGTGGTGGTCATGGGTTTTGGAGGTTGATTCAATAAAAACTTGAAATTTCTGAAATTCCTCATTGTTATGACAGTTTTAATGTCTGCAACAGTCACTTTTTTGGCATTAATTTGATTGCATATTGGAAGATCGCCATTGTTAGATGAAAGTTCTCTGAAGTATCTTCATTTTGTCTTTTGAATGGGTTCATTTCATTGAGTATTTACAAAGTTATTGCACTTTTATTGTTAACTGGTTAAAACCCTCGCCTAGGGTATTGAAATTGGAACTTGATGTAGTTTTCGTTCATTTGGATGTATGAAACCTTCATCCTAGGGGAGATGCAAGGAAATTCAATGTATTTTATCCCCCTAATGTTTTCAGGCATCCATGTACAGGTTGGCACGTGAATCTAAGGAGAATGATAGAGGTTTGTTGAAGGAGATTGAATGACTGTATCAGAAAATACAGTCTCAGTGCAAGGGGAGTATCTCACAACTGCACCGTTGGATCTTCCTCTAATTTGGATATGTTTTTGGTAGGAACTTTATGAAGAATCTCACCGGAGGGATCGAGGAAATGTGTTCAGGTTTGAAAGTTATGGGCAACTGTGTACAGGTATATCAAACTGGCAGCAAGGTGGTAGTTTTGAAATGTATTTTCTATTTCATTGCATAGATGTGGTTTGGAGAAGACTTAAGGGGTTGGTGTGATATGGGAAAAGCCTAGGGTAGATTTTAAGTTATAATAGATCCTTGTTTAAGGTTGGATGATCAATAAAAGGTCTATCCTTGAAGATGTTTGCAGAGGTGTATGAGACTGTCATCTTAGGACAGTGTTGGTTGTGGATTTGTTGTCAAGTTAGGAATACTTGTTGATGTAGTGTTGGTTGTTTGGTGATTGGGAGATCCTTGAGAGTCTTTGGGAAGGAGTTATGAACCTAAATGGTGCAAAGGTGAACCAAGAAGGGTAGTTCCTTGGGTCTTGTGTTCATCCTGTGGAGAAGTCACTATAAGTTGAGATTGGTTTGGTGTTCTAAAGGTGTGGAGTCTAGTGGAGAAGGATTGCTTTCCCTCTATATCTTGGGTTTGAGGGTCATCCACTAGCCTCTACATCAAGTGGTATCAGAGCGAGCGAAAGGTCTGGGGTTTGGAAGATTTAGAGTCCTTTGTTGATGCTTGGAGTTGAACCATCCTCTGAGAGTGTTCCAAAGTGGTTGCTTGAGATCTAATGAATCCTAGATTGGTGTGAGAAGATGGCATTGACCAGGAGTGAGAGAGAGTTAGCCAAGTTTCTGAAGGAATACTTGGTTGAAGGAAGAAAAGAAGATGAGAAGAAAAGAAGAGAGGAAGTAGAAAGAAAGAGGAAAGAAGAAGAAACAAGGAGGCAAGAAGAGTTGAGAAGCTTGGGGAAAGCTTTGGAGGAGCAGGAAGAAGAGAGAAAGAAGAGGGAAGAAAAGATAAGAAGTCTAAAAAGAACCTTAGAAGAAGGTGAAGCAAGATTGAAGAAACTAGAGAAGATTCTTAAAGATGCTACAAGTTGGCACTTGAAGTTGAAGAAGAAGATAAGATGGCCTATTCAGAAACTCGTTGCAGCAGCAAGGAAGAATGCACCTATGATGAGAGGTGTAGAGACTTGTGGAAAAGTCTTGGCGAATGCTGGAGGAGACAGCATAGAGGAAGGCCTAGAGGGTCTTGAAGATGAGTTGGGTTTGTGGAAGAAGTTTGCTGCAATAGTGGAGGAATGGCAGAGTTATGGAGGATTTTTGGAGGCACAAGAAGGAGCAGCCTTCAAAGAAGACATTATATTTGCAGAGATGGGCCATGAGGAGGCTCAAAAGTTGACAAAATTTTCTCCTAGCATGGAGATACTGATTGGCATGATGGTGAGTGAGGAGAAGCAGCAGCATGGGCAAGCCATGTTCACATTGGTGAAGGAATACAAGCCTAGATGCAAGATGAAGATACATGGGAGAGTTGCATGGTTCCAAGAAGACCTAGATTTGCCAAAGATCAAGATGAAGGCCTGATTTTTTATTGACATGTGTTTATTTGCAGGTTTCCAAGAGGACTTGGAAAGGTTTTAAAGTTGTGGAGTATGGTGCAGGAGCACCTATGAGGACAAGATACACCAGGATCACTGAAGGATCCCAAAGAGTTTGGAAACCATCTTTTGGTCACTTTTGTTTGTAATAAAGACCAATAAGGTCATTTTGTGAAAGATCATGGCCATTAAGAGCCATTTGATGTAATAGGTGTTTGTGTTTAGGAGTTTTATTGTTGAAAGGTCAAGTTTTGCCAATGAAGGCATGTATATAACCAAATATGGCCATTGTAATGGTTTAATAGGTGAAATGTTATGTTTAATGTCCATTAGAGACCAATGGATGCATCAAATATCCATAGGAGAAATGTGAAATGTAATCGAATTCTAAAAGTTGTCAAACTTGACAACTTTGTTGTCAAGTTGACAACACTGTATTAAGGGAAACCAACCAAAGGGTGGTTCAAGGGTAGTTAGTTAGTTGGATTTCGGTCTAGAGGGACAAAATAACAATATAAATAATGTAAATGCAATCCATGAGTGTGGTGGTCATGGGTTTTGGAGGTTGATTCAATAAAAACTTGAAAATTCTGAAATTCCTCATTGTTATGACAATTTTAATGTCTGCAACATTCACTTTTTTTGCATTAATTTGATTGCATATTGGAAGATCACCATTGTTAGATGAAATTTCTCTGAAGTATCTTCATTTTGTCTTTTGAATGGGTTCATTTCATTGAGTATTTACAAAGTTATTGCACTTTTATTGTTAATTGGTTAAAACCCTCGCCTAGGATATTGAAATTGAAACTTGATGTAGTTTTCGTTCATTTGGATGTATGAAACCTTCATCCTGGGGGAGATGCAAGGAAATTCAATGTATTTTACCCCCCTAATGTTTTCAGGTATCCATGTATAGGTTGGCACGTGAATCTAAGGAGAATGATAGAGGTTTGTTGAAGGAGATTGAATGACTGTCTCAGAAAATACAGTCTCAGTGCAAGGGGAGTATCTCACAACTGCACCGTTGGATCTTCCTCTAATTTGGATATGTTTTTGGTAGGAACTTTATGAAGAATCTCACCGGAGGGATCTAGGAAATGTGTTCAGGTTTGAAAGTTATGGGTAACTATGTACGGGTATATCAAACTGGCAGCAAGGTGGTAGTTTTGAAATGTATTTTCTATTTCATTGCATAGATGTGGTTTGGAGAAGACTTAAGGGGTTGGTGTGATATGGGAAAAGCCTAGGGTAGATTTTAAGTTATAATAGATCCTTGTTTAAGGTTGGATGATCAATAAAAGGTCTATCCTTGAAGATGTTTGCAGAGGTGTATGAGACTGTCATCTTAGGACAGTGTTGGTTGTGGATTTGTTGTCAAGTTAGGAATACTTGTTGATGTAGTGTTGGTTGTTTGGTGATTGGGAGATCCTTGAGAGTCTTTGGGAAGGAGTTATGAACCTAAATGGTGCAGAGGTGAACCAAGAAGGGTAGTTCCTTGGGTCTTGTGTTGATCCTGTGGAGAAGTCACTATAAGTTGAGATTGGTTTGGTGTTCTAAAGGTGTGGAGTCTAGTGGAGAAGAATTGCTTTCCCTCTATATCTTGGGTTTGAGGGTCATCCACTAGCCTCTACATCATTTCACCTCAAACTTCTCTCACACAGAGAAGAATGCATTAACAAGGGCTTGCACCTCAAACTTCTCTCTCACAGAGAAGAATGCATTACAAGGGCTTTCACCTCAAATTTCTCTATCTCTGAGAAAAATGCATTACACTCATAATAAGAACAACTGAATGTTGAGACTCCCTCTCAACAAAGACTCCCTCTCAGCAGGGGCAGCATTCTCACACCTTTGATTGTCACAATAAATTACAGTTGACTCCAATGTTTGACCAAACAAGGAGCTTTTGCAGTCACACTGCTACATGAGCTTGTTGATCCTCTGCAAAGGATTTGGCAGTTTCCATCTGCCGCTCAAGCTCCCTCTAAATCTTCAAACACTTGCATCAACCTCCTCATTCAAGGTTGCCTGCAATACTTGCATTAGAGGAATTGTATTCAACACACCTTCGAAACTTCTGACATGCTAAATTCCAGGACTGTTTTCTCGACCTCATCTCATCACTCTAAACTGAAAGTTTGCAGAGATATCAATGTCAAATCCAGATAGACTGAGCAATTATGTTCTCTGCAACACTGCAACCCACTTAGCTGACACCTTCACTTCTTCACAAAACTCCCTCTTGATCCATGCTACCTCAGAGATTGCAAAGAGATTCTCTAGAAGTGAACTCCCCTCTATTAATCTTAGAACCTTAATGCTCTTAACTCATGCCTTGAGTTCTCGGGATTTAACTCCCTCTGAATGCCATTACCTCCTCTTAGAAGAAACTAAATGCAAAGACAATTTGTATGGATTCTTCCTTTTCTAAGAAGTTATGTGCCATTAACTCAGTCCCATGGCTGCAAACAATGTCCTCATGTTTGTTCATTCCTACAGCTTGCAAGACTTACAAGTGACTCATCTTTGTCATCTTCAGATTTGAAGTTACCATCTCTACTTGCTGAAATAACTCAGAAAATATCAAAACGTGTGTTCCAAACTCCACTAAGTCGGTGAATCGAGATATGAGAATACAAAAACGCTACCCAAATCTACCACCATGAATGTTCCCAAGCAAGTTGGTTGATACGGCCAGGATATTATAAGTCACAAATCAGAAGGAGGTATATAGAATCCACCAATATACTGAATTCTTTTCAACTTAATATTATACTGAATTCTTTTCAACTTAATATTCACACAGCAACTACGAGCCAAAGCAAACTCACAACCTTTTTTTTCTAAATAATGCAACCTACTTAACATTCTTATGCTCCTTGATTCAATCCTGCAACTAAGAGATATTAATAATAATTCATAAAGTTAAACTACCTTGAAGAGAAATATACAGACCAATGCTTAAAAGAATACATGAATTACTATTCTAAAGTAAGAACTACATGAAAGATTCATAAACATTATCCAAGAGTAAGAAGTGCTTATCTCTTTATAGGCATTAGCTTCCCCTTGAAACAAAAGTAAGAAACTCAAGCTCCTACAATATTTTAAGACTTGTCCAACACCTCCAATGAACACAAATAGATCTGAAACAAAAATCTCGAAACTGCTAAAGCGGACTGTGCAACTCAACCAGGGCAACCGAGTCTTTGAGCTTCACACAATGCCCTCAAAACTCACCCAAACGGTTTAAGTAAAAAAATAACAGGCAACGGAAGGTTGAACAGCAATCTGAAGATCCCAGCAAAATGAGACAAAGTTTCTAAACAAATCTTTGTATTGAGCCCATCACTGAACCAGACTGAGATAATCCATGTTCTCTTTAATTTCACATGAATCAGCATAAATGAATCCTTGAATCTTGCAGACTAAAACTCCAGTCATGTAACTCAACCATAGTTATAAAATCATAACTTTACTTAAATTCCAACCAGCAGCACAAAATTTAAATAAGTAATTTGGACTTGGAAAATCTATAGAAGAACCCTTCTTAGAATGAAAACTAAAGCAGATTCAACAATGAAAAATTAACACCTTTAATTTCAGAAAAATAATACTTTAGAATAAGAATCCTTCTGAATTGTCACCAGATTCTTTATGAGGTGAAGCAACATCAACGTTTGCTGAAGGAGCTTGAAGTTTGGTCTTGATAAACAATCTCTGGCAAAGTGACCATAATTGTCACATTTGAAACATTGGATTCTGGAGAGATCCTTCTTCTTCTTCGGTTCAGGAGCTGAATTAGAATCCTTATCTCTATTTCTTTTGAAATTTTCTTTTGTCCATTCACTTCCTTTCTTTTTAGATGTATGAACAGCAAGAACATGCTCTTCTTCGTGGTGAGATTTCCACCCATTTCCTCTCGCCTCCAATCTGCGTTCCTTTTGAATACAATCAGCTCTCAAGCGATCAAACTTGGGTAGTTCATCTCTTCCACTAATCTCTTGAATGAAAGATTCCCAAGAGTGAGGAAGGTCATTCATGGGCAACATAACCAGGTTTTTGTCCTCAATTGATTCTCCAATAGCATTTAGCTGATCCTTCAATTCTATAATATTCATAAAGAAAGATACAACAGGTTCTCGTTTAGCCATCTTGATATGTAGGAGTTGATGTCTCAAGGCTAGAGCTCTGCTAGTGTTGTTGAATTCATACAAACTTTGAAGACTCTCAAACATCTCTTTAGCTGAATTCAACTTGGATATAATAGGTACCAGATGATCCTTAACAGAATCAATCAGTATCTTCCTGAACATGATATTGTTCTTCCTCCATTGAGCTTTCTCAGTGTCATCAGAAGGTTCAGATACATTAGACTTCACGTAGTTGAGAAGATCATTCTCTTCAAGCACAATTAGGACTCTGAATTTTCATGAAATAAAGTTGGATGAACCATCCAGTCTGTCTTCAACTTTGAGTCCAATCACCATTGTTGGAAGCCGAAACAAACAAACTAGAAGAAGAGCAAAGAATAATTCGATGCTTAAAATTCTGGTTCTAGATCGTTTCCTTAGACCCGCTCTGATACCATGCTAAATTTAGAACCAGAAAACAATAGATGCAATAATCTGAAACACAAAATCATACTAGAAAAAAATGCACAATTATTTATCCTAGGAAAACCCTCCACTTGAGGGTGAAAAACCTAGCCACACCAAAAGCGATCCTTTATAGAATAATCAAAACTTCCAGTACAAGGCTTCACAAGCTAGATCAGATGAATGACTTCTTTATCAAGTCTCTTATCACATAAAAGACATCTATAGAGAATAACTGCTCTACAAAGTATGAACTGCACTTATATGAAACACTCAAATCATAAGAAAAATCTAGTCAGGCAATGATTACACACAGAGAGAGATGTGTATCGCTGAACCAATCAGCCAAGATTATCACTGTACTATCAACACACGATGATAATACAAAGAATAATATATGCTGAAATATTTGTCCTATGAACAGAATAGGCACTGTTAACTCCTGAATTTGCACCCTAACACTAAGCGCATAACACTTAGAAAATTCTGGATAATATGGGAACAATCACCAGTTTGTGGGTGAACTATGTGGGTGACTGAACCTCCGGGTTCTAGGCCGGTTCCTATTGAATTCTTCAAAAATGGATCACCTATGCTACCTAAAAAACTTACAAATGATAGGAAAAGAGATAGAAAGACTTTAATGAAAACTTTTAAAACTATTAAACGGAAGTGATACACCAAAGAAAGATGGAGGACTCAATATTCTGATAAACACAATTACAGAATTTATAACATATCTTTTGATCACAGCTTCTAATGATAACTACCTGATAAACAATAGAAGTAGGCCAAACTCCAATGTATTAAGCTCTGAAAGGCTTCTCCACAATTAAGTCCTCTGATACAGCTAGAAAGAAACAAGCACAATCCACCAAAATGTAAAGGCTCTGCT
>MU223320.1:1316790-1328106 GCA_018584345.1 Thuja plicata | reverse complement strand
CTTGACGTTTAGTTAGAAGATAGAACAACCAGAAATCAAGGGATGACTGATTCCATTGAAAAATACTCCTTCCATAACATCGACACGCTTAGAGAAAAACTCCTAGCAAGCAACTGAGAATTGCGTAGGGTTGCCCCAATTTTGGAGAATGCAAAATTAGGGACAACACACCATTCGAATTCAAGCATTATTCATCTATATGATTTATTACTTGTATAAAAATTCCAAAATGTAGCCCAAGAAATTGAGATTGCAGTGGTTTGCAAGAAATGGTGTTAAACAATTGTCCAAAGGCCAGTACAATTATGGATATTCATGAGGAAGGAAGACTTCAAATCTTACCACTTGGGGTCGCTTCCTTCTTTAGAATCTTTGGATTTCTCTGGGTTTTCAAAATTGCGTCCTCAATTTTCTACACCGAAAATAAAGGAGGAACAACAATAAATACATTATTTCATTCATTACTAACTCCAAAAAAGTATAACAAAAATAATATTATTACATACTTGGACAACATTATCAGGGTAGTCTTCGGGAATTCTCCACGGCATTGCGAAGGAAGCAGATCTTGAAGTGGTAGAAATGCAACTCGGATTAGAAGAGGGACAGGCTCGAATTCGCCTGTATTATTAAACACTTCAAAACGATTATCATATATGTGATGTTTTCCACAAAGTTTCAAAGCATGCGATGTTTTATGGTCGTTCAATTGTTCTAGTTGAACTCTAAATGTGTCAATTTAAATTATGTGATGTTTTATGCGGATTCAATTTTTTAGTTGACCTCAGAAACTGAACAGCTGAATCCTAGTAGAACATGACATCACTTAAAAATAAATAAAAATGAACTCGAGTTAATGACAAGGAAAACAAAATTAGAGAGAAATTCTGACCCATTTTCTAATCCGAGCTGCAGGCTTTGAGACTCAGAAAATGGCGTGGTTGGATTGGAGGGCAGTGACAATGCAGGCAATGGAGCGAGTAAAGCGATGCTGAGACCTACAGAAAGCAGAGCTCCTCCCCTCGCATTGTTTTCACTCAATCTATGACGGCAATACACACAACCCCCTCGTCTCAAGGAATTTATGGGCAGAAAACTGTGGTATGTCAATGTCGACGCAGACATGGTTGTAGATTATAATTACAATGACATTGCTTACATGGCGGGACGACCTTCGATTTCAATACCTGCTTACGTCTCCACCACCATAGAAATTTAATCGATGTCATTACACCACTGAATATTTTTAATATATTTTTATTTTATGAATGAAGGAATTTTAATGACGTCCACGAGACCAGCGGCCTAAGGGACCAAGAAAGAACCAATTAAACTGTTTGTTGAAGTTTCTCCAAGTAGACCCTTCTATTGTGGATCCTTATTAGAAAAATGGTCGTTTTGTGTAAGTTTGCATCTTCAAAAAGCTCATTCAAACTATTCCCCTATAAGTTGTCTTCATAATGACTGCGAATGTCCTCATAGGCAGCACACTCCTTGATAAAATGTCACTCTATTTCAACCACCCCTCCGCTGCAGAAATTACAAGTTTTTTCTTCCCACATTTCTTTGGAAACTTTCCATCTACCAGTTTCGCATCGTAAATGGTGTAGTCTTCCAATCCCACAACTTAGCTTTCATGCATCTATTTTGAAGGAGGTAAGAAGCTTTCCAACCCCCCTGTATTCTTTTTGATCTGCATGTCTCCCAACTTAACCTATAGTTGAAATCAACTACCAGGTACTTGTATTCTTCCACAATCTCTAAAGGGTTGCCCCTCAAAAATAAAAGTATGATGTTGTTTTTTCTTCTTCAAAGAAAAGATCATGATTTTAGTCTTAGGGGCATTAACTTGCATTCCCACCTCTTGGCAAAAATGCTCCAAATTTTTCAAATGCTCTCTCAATCCTTGGGCGGACTTTGCAATAAGAATAAGGTCATCCACGTATAAAAGAAACCTCACCACATAACCCGCCAAATGAATGTCATCCCCATTGGCCTTGTTTAACCACTCCTCCAATTTATCAATGTAGAGAACAAACAAAGTAGGGTATAAAGGGCACCCGTGTTTGACACCTATGTCACTCCCGAAGCATTCAGACATACCTCCCTTTGATCTAATTTTGGCTCTGACCTGTTCATACAACTTATAAACCGCAGCCCTCAACTCTATTGGGACCTCTAACTCTTCCATTCTATGCCACAACTTATCCCTAGGAATGGTGCCAAAAGCCTTCTTGAAGTCCACAAAACAACAAAAAGCTTATACCCCCTGCTTCTCTCACACTTTTTCAATGAAATGTCTTAGAGTGATGCAATGGTCAATAGTAGAATGTTTTGGTCTGAATCTTGTCTGTCCCTTTGCCCTCCTCTCTTCTTTTTATGCCCAATCGTTGATTCTATGCTCTAACATACTCCCAAAGAGTTTTCCAAGAAGGGGATTCACCATAATGGTATGATAATTAGAGGGATTGTTGATGTCACCACTCTTATGAAAAGGAATAACAACATTGGTAGTCCACTCCATAGGAAAGCTGCCCTTAGTGACCGTGTTGAAGATATCCTTGATGTGCGGGGTCAAGAGTTCCACTCCCCACTTCAAAAATTATGCCTGTAGCCCATCTATATATTTTGCCTTACCATTTGCTAGCCTCTTTATACCTAGTTTAATGTCCTCAATAGAAAATATCTTAGCTGAAGTATTAATTATAGGTGGACTATCCACCCCATTTGGCCTTTCGTATAATAACTTTGCATATTCCAGCCATTGAATATCAGTGATATTATTTTCTACTTGTTTTCTTTGATGTTGCAATTCTCTCCAAAAGCCCTTAGGATTATGTTTCCCTAAAGAGATTAGCTCTTTCCTCTGAGCAGTCACATAACCCTCTTTTTTGGCTTTTATCAGCTGTCTGTATGTGTAAGTGTTTTCTTTGCTAGATTCCCCCTTTGTAAGAAATCTTTTCGTTGCCTTGCATTCTTCGTCATACCATGGGGTTAGCTAGGAATGTATTTGATATGCCCCTCCTTGGTCTAGATCTCTTACACTCCCTTAGGGCACTATGAATTATTGGAACCAGCATGTTGTTGCTCAAGTATTCACTTCCATCGTTGTTTTCTTTGGGATCAGTGTTGTTGCTAATCAGTTCGAGCTGTCGTTTAAGAGCAGCATAGAATAGCTCCTGATTTTCTTGATTTAGAAGTATCTTACCTTGTTTATTACCTTTTATACCAGTGCCTTGGGTCTGCCCATTTTGTTTCCCTCTTAAATTAACACTATATTTGATAAAAAGAGGCATATGATCATAATTTAATTCCGTAGGGCAGAAATCAATTCTGAAATCCTTCAACTTGGGAATGGATGTTTGAGAGCATATCACATAATCCATGACGCTTTTCTCATTGTACATTTTACATGTGATGCCACTTGCTCTTGGCCAGTACTTCATGCCATTGGATATAACCAAACCATGGAGGCTACAAAGACCCAGCAATTCTGCCCCAAAATGTGAAACACTACCATTCTCATCTTGCGAAGTCCTTTTGTTGTAGTTATCTTCACTCTCCTCTAGCCACAGGGGGTTACTATCCTTTGTCATCTCGCTGCCCAACTGAATAGATTGGTAACTTGTTGTCCTAGCATTAATATCCCCAATTAGGATTGTGTCTCCCATAGAGTTGAAAGCAGAAATATCTTTCTTTAAAGTTGCGTAAGGGTCTTCATTGTCAAGATTTCTCTTCTTGTAAAATCTTGAGCTTTTAGGTGCAAAGTAGCAAGCAACCAGCCATGTAACCAACCCGCAATCTTCAATTTTCAGCCATATAAACTACTTGTTTGGGTCTTCTTTCTCTACTTTTACTATTTTATTCCATGTTTCCTTTATTAGAATTGTTATCCCTCCGCGTCCTTTACCTATTTCCGTCTCTTCATTCCAAATAGATATTTTAGTGTATCCTTCAAAATATGGTATTCTACACCCTTCATGTTCATGTGTTTCTATGAGAAAAATAATGTCTTGCCCTTCGGCTATGGGCCCAGACCCCGGTCCTCTTCTCCAGAGGTATCCTCTACAATTCCAACTTACCATGTTTAGATACTCTCGTGGGGCCCCGAATCCCTATTTCTGATGTGTTGGTCTATCTGTGATTTGTGCTTTACCATTCTTCAGCCATGCCCACTTTCCTGCATCTCTCATTGATTTTACTTTCTCCCATTCTTTCCTCCTCTCCTCTTGTTGTGTGAATGTTAAATCTTCATCCAAGTAGATATGGGAGCCTCTAAGCAACCCCCTGTTCTTCAAAATCGCAGTCTTGTCCTCCATGTTGCCTAAAGTAACTCTCACATGTCTATCTTTCCCGACTCCCATACTCTTACCAATCATGTTTGCTTGACGTATATTGTTTGTCCATTTCAACTTGTCTCTAAGGAAATCTCGTGCCAGAATGTATGTTTTTTCACACTCTCCATAGTCCTTTAATCCTTTGATAACGATGTTTGTTGCCTTCTCTTGTTTGTCTTTTTCCTCTTTTATTTGTTTCTTTATTTGCATTTCGATGATTCCTTTTTTATCTGATGTCGGTTCATTTACCACTTGGGCCCATGATTTGGCCTCTTTTATCTTCTCCTTCAGTTCATTTTCTCTAATTACCATGTTTGTCATTGCTGCTTGAAATTCTTCTAGTGGTATTGTTGTGGTTGTTTTCACTAATTCAGGGCTGCAATTTTCTGTTGCTTTCTCATAATCCATATCTTGCTTTTGACTAATTAGCTCTTGTTGTCCCCACTTGATGTTGATTTGAAGGCTTAATACCTTCTCTTTTAACCATTTGTTTTCTCTCTCAAGTTCCCAACTGGCTACTGTAACCTCGTATAATTTTTCACTTTCTTGCTACCCCTTTGCCTCCAAAATTTTGAGTCTCCTTTTCAAATCCATAAGGTCACTTACATATAGCTCTGAAGACCAAAGAAGAGAGGAGGAGGAGGGGTTGTAAGTGTCCTTATTGTTTGGTGATCCCCTCTCTCCACCTTCTTTGTCCACCTCAATATTTTTGATAAGATTCCATGTCCTATCACCTTTGATTCCTCTTTGAGTTGTCTGGTCATCCACTGCATGGTTCCTTGAATCATCTATCAAGAGGCTTTTATTAGCTGCCTTAGGTAGTATCATGATGAGCCTCTTTTTCTGCAAATGTTTCCTCTTCCGAGCCCACCTCCGTTTTAGAATCCCCAAATATTATTTTTCGTTCACAAAGATAAACTTATTGTTTATGTTGTCATTTCCTCCTTGGAGGAGGTTTGATGTGAAGGATTGCCACTCTGGACCATACCATGTTTGAACCCCTTGTTGGTTAAAAACTACCTAGAGCCCACTGTGTCAACCCTCGGTATACGAGGGCAAACAAAACAGTCGATTAAATGTAAAAGGCTTGTGTTGAAACAATTAAGTCATTGGATTTTTATCTTCTATAATAAGATTAAATAGTTAATGTTCAAAATGAAATGGGTAGTGTAGGGGAAAGGAACTAGTAGAGGCTATAGCACCAATACCTGTTCACTTTTTGTTATAGGGACCCCCAATACGAAATAATCCCGCACACCAATAAATGTACATAATTAACCCAAAACATATTTATTCAGCCCCAATACATGTTCATATAGTAGATAGAGAAAAACAAAAAAAATTGAACCACTATTGGTCCTTATGTGATTGACATACAATCTTCCTTGCACAAATTTACTGAATAAATCATTTATTAAAAAGTCATATTGTTTACAATAACCACTTTATGCAAGTGGACCAAAAGTACAAAATTAGTCAAATTACTATTTAGGCTTAGAATTGTCACCCTAAATCAGGCATTAAGGCTTCATGGCAATTCTATCTGACAATGGAAACTTCTTCTAGCTGTGGGTGAACTATGGATGAGGAAGAGTCTCCGGATTCTAGGCCGGCTCCTATTTTGTATGGAATATCACCTCCTAATTTGTAACTTAATGGGAAAAGGGAAGAAGGATTTAAAACTGAATGGGAAAACGGGGTAATACACCAAAACTTGCATCAGATCTATCAGGATCTTCAAACCGGGATTCATAATGACAAGATCACTAAGATTCATTTATCATTCTTTATTCAACATAAAGGTTGATTAGCATTCAACTATTAGGGTTTAAACCACAAACAGTAAAACTGGCAAAAAACTTACATATTCTGTAAAAGGCCTGATTTTTAACAGCATAGGAAAGGAATCTGAAAACAATTCACTTTACCAGATCATTCAAAAATATGAAACACTTAATGCAGAAAAGAAGAATAAGAATGGATTTGATACTTAGAAAAATAATGTAATCAGAAGCCTGCTCTATTATCCTTCAAAACCTGAAAAATGGTTACAAAAACATGTAAAAAGGTCTATAGGAACCAATGGTTCACTAAAAGAGCCTCATCTCCATATTATGAACTCAAATGGATACAAAATGCATAAAAAAGGTCTACAAGAACAAACAATTCACTAAAAGCACCTCTTTACCAAATTCTGAACCCCTAACTATGAAAATGAAGCTCAGTCATATAGCCCTCAAGGTTAATCTCGAAAATGAGATCTCCCTCCAAAACTCTCCTCCTAACAGAAAGATCAGCCTAATTCTTAGGCCAAAATCATGCCTAAAACTTAGCCTACAGTCAAGCCCCCCTCCAAAAGACATATCCCTAAATTTGAGGCATGATAAGTGCCCTAAAGGCTAATTTCAAAAATAAGCCCCCAATTTTGCTCCCCTCAAGTTGATTTATAAAGATTCACATCTTTTACATACTTTATCAACTTCTAACACAAATACAATATAAACCTATTTAAAGTCTAACCCAAAATGCATAGACCCCAACTCCATGACTCAAAACCGACATCGTATAACACAAAACCCTGACAAAGCGAAAGAACATCACTAACTCCATCACAATGCAAAATATCTTGGGGGCTAAGTTGTCTAACACTGCAATTAAGTTGGATATTAACTCCTCTTTGTACTTTGATGGACCTCAAAGTCTATTCAATTCAACATAGGCATTTTGTCATTTCATCTTTAGCATCTGTTGATTGAGAAAAGGTTAGGGTTTGGCACCTTGCTGTAGTTATGCATTCATTACTGGGCTTTGTTGTTCTTCAATCAAAATCTGGAGTTTCATTGCCCTGGAAAATCTGAGAGTTGGCATGGTTATCTGGGTGTTGACATTCGTGATCCCTAATTGGCATAGTTTGGAAATAGTGGTCTTCATTAATCCTTGGCACCTATTGTTGCCCTGCTACAAATATGCACAAGCTGGAGCTCTGCTTTACCACGCAGCTCTCTTCCTATGATCTGCGGCTTTCAACTAGCTTGGAACTTCGAGTCTCTTTTTTTCTAGTAGAACTCGGGCTCTACCTCTTGGCACTTCGAGTTTAGATACCATGAAATGTGGCATTCTATGCAGATATCTCGAATGCTTGCTGGGGTTTTGTCTCTTACTGGAGCTTCATGTTTCCATAGAAATCAGGATCCTCATAATGTTGCAGGCTCTTTTCAACTGTTTTTTGAGTCTGAACTCAAACTCTCCTTTGTTCATGTCACCCTGGGTGAGGAGAATTCAGGCTTTCTCCACTTCAAACTTGGCTTGCAACTCAGAGTTTTATCGGTGGGCTTTCTTCGACTGGAGTTTAAACACCTTGCACTACTTCACTTCTCATAGCTAAGTTATTTCTTTCTTTGGCTGAACATGTTGTTTTAACTCTCTATTTTTAAATACATAGCCTTTTGAAGCTATAACATAGATTCATTTTTAGTATAACTGCATGTAGTTTGCACTATCTTTCAATAAGTTCTTGGGCCGCTGCCTTTAAACTGTCAGCTCCTTATCTAGACAGTCTCCTTCATTAACTACCTGTTGTCATTGAATTCAGGGCTATTGATTTTATAAATGCTTGAAGAATCTGCATCTACTTCTTTCGTGATTCAATGCTTTTACCCATATGCACTCCTCCATTGATTGTATGTAGCTTATATCTGGTTGATATTGCTGCTGTAGAAATCTGTATGTTAGTCTTTTGTACACTATATTTGGATGAATGGCAACAAAAACTGAAACACCCACATGGATTTTTCTGTACATCTGGAAGTGAACACAAAACATCTGCAAGCTGTCATTTTGTTTGATAAATGAGCTGCATTCTGTCTTCATGTCTATAGACTCCATTCAATATTTGCTTTGAAATATGACAATGTTGTTTACTTAAACATAGAAACATCTTCATACTGTTGAAGCAGCAAGCATTTTAACTAAAAATACTACACATCTGATATGTATCATTATGTTTGTAGTTTGTAAAGAATTAATTTTGAATCGGCCTCCATATTGTTGTTTAGTAATTCCTCCATTGCTGTTTGCAATCTTTATTGTATGGAGACCATGTTGTTCATGATGTATGCTGTCATTTTTTCCCATGATTTCTTGCCAGAATGTTGTCATAAGAAATAGATAAAAGTTGTCTGATGTGATTTCAAATTTTATCTTGTGATGATGTATCACTGCCGCCTTGAGCTTAAATACCCTCTATTTGTACTGGACTATATTTAAAAAAAAATAGCATATAGAACAACAGAAACCATGTTTATATCTGTATTGTGCTGGTTGTATGCCCTTTTGCACGCTCCCAAGACTAAAAGCCCTCAACAAACAGATGTGACCATTATATGAATCTTCTGTAAAAAATCTCTTTACTTTATCTGCTTCCTCTTTCTTATCAATTGGAAGCACAAATGGATCCCGATAAGCTAGGGCAGCAGCTATTGTCAATGTTGGCTCTAGATACTGAAAAATAGCCCCATCAGAAACATTTTCCCAACCTTTGGATCCAAAGGTAATTTTGGCAGATGACACCCTAATGCAGTCAGTTCTTCCCTCCCATCCAGAGCATATGTTGTTAATTGAATAACCTGGGCATGCATATTAAAATAAACAACATTGTATTCCCCTTTTGTATATGCTCATCTCTTCTCTATTTGGCAACTTAAAACAACAACACTGATTATCCCTTGTATTCTTTTCACGTGCTCTGCATTTGGCATTAGATCACACTAATACATATTTCTATGTCCCTAGACAGCATTGTCACTTGATTTTCCTTTAAATATGCACTATTTAAAATTGCATCTTCATATGCATAATGTGATCTTTTGACTACACTGAATCTTGCCCATCTTTCTGCATATCAGTATCCATAGTGTTTGAAATCTGCATTTGAACATTTCTTTCTTTCATGTACATTGAACATCTAGCATTTTTTCATTCTTTAATAATGCATATTTGTGAAGTTCGAGCACGGGCTCGTGACACTCACTGCATCTTTTTAAATATAGCACAAGATTTTCATAAAGATATGTTTGTTTAATGTTATTATCCTGTTAATACAGATGCATACCTTTCTATTACATTGATATCATTAGTTAATATGCAGTTCAGGGAGTTTAACTGATGCATGGTGTCTTTTTCTAGGCTTCTATGTATTGCTTAGATCCAATTGGATCTAATATCTCTTTCACACCATGATGCAGGATACAGGACCACAGAAGATCTAGGATTGAGGACAGACAAAGACAAGACAGGACATGAGAGACTTCAGATGATGTAGATGAACCACTCCAGAAACTAGAAGACCTCTTAAAGGTAATACATAGACCCTAGACTTCATCATGCTTCCTTCTTACTTTCTTTTTTGCATATGTCCTCTGAGTTTCAATATGCAAGATGTGACCTTGAAGGAACACTTGTCTAATACATTCAGTATGAATGCACAATGTAATGATCGTTTATGAATATGAAAGTGTGAATTTGATCAAAACTTAGAGTACAAATAAAATCTGATAATATGAATGTAATAGTAATGTATTCATTTGTATTGGCTGAACAGTAATGTTTAAAGGGATGTATCTTTATGCAAATTTTTTACTATTATGACTGCTATCCCGCATGTGAAAAATTTGGGTAACAATTCTAGCGACCTCTAATGGATGTCTGCCTGCTTGACATTGGGACCAGTAGCCTAAAAGAGTCCATTGGGCATTGACTCTGTTGATCACCTACGGAAACCCTAAACCTAATATGTGGATATAAGAAAACCATTTCCCAATGGTTGTGTGTATGTCTATGATTTGTGATAGTGAAGTAAAACTTCATTATCAAAAATTGTAAATGTATTTTTTATTATTGAGGAATGATTTCCTTGTATTTGCAGATTTGGACAGCAACCTTGGAAGACCTTGAATCTTGAAGACTTATTGAAAACTTGGGAAAACTAAAACTAAAACTAACCTAAATGTGCTTGACAACACTTAGGGAAACTGGAAATCTAACCTATCCTAACCTAACCAGCCATAAATTCTGCTAAACAAAACCATTTACTGGTGCATTGAAATATTTACCTTTCCTCATCAAATTGCAATAATGTGCATGCTTATTGGCAAATATTAGAAAACTGAACAATGAATCATATACAACCAGGTCATGCAATATTTCAAAAAGAGAGGAAGTGTTTTGACTTACTTCACTCTTCTGATGGAAATCTGAATCATCATGTTGTATTGGATCTTTCTGATCAACCTCCTCACAAACAGGAGTTGCTGTAAATGAGGACTCTCCTTTACTCTCCAATTGGGACAGATACCGGATTGGACAGCCTCTTGAGAGCATAAACTTGGGGCTCTCCTTGCTATTTTCTTTATTTTCCTCTAGTTTCTCATGGTTGTCCTGCATCATTAGCATCCATGTGAGCTCCTCCTCCATGGTCAAAACACCATCATCTTATGTCAAGTCAACTAGGAACTCATCAAAACTACTGATCTCTTGGGAATCTGGAGCACTTGTTTCCAGCTTGCATTCCTGCACATAATTATTAGAAATAATGTCCTCCAAAATAGAGCACACTTGAATAGGCACAAACTCTGACATTTCAAGCTTTTCACAGAAATCTGCAATAATTTTGTCAAAATCATTCTCTAAGCTTTGATCAGTTTCTTGATCATGGACACCCTGCTGTACTGAAGTGACCAGAATCTCCTCTTCTTTCTCTTGATCTACAAAAGATGGTAACTCCTCAAAGAGAAGTACAACCACCTCTTGCTAGTCAAAAGAGTCTCTTGTAGCCAATGATGCAATTTGTTGACAATCCATCTCAGAATATACAAGATCTGCAACTGAATCCAATACTTCTTGTTCTATCAGATTTGAGCTAATAACCTCCTTCTCAGCTCCCTGATCTGGAGATGACTCACATGTAACCACCTTGATAAGA
>MU223320.1:1291571-1305303 GCA_018584345.1 Thuja plicata | reverse complement strand
TATATATATATATATATATAGACACACACACACACAAAGTATCAGATACCTATTACGTAATTTTGTCTCAGTACATAATTATCTATGCATATACATGATCATGTATATGTATATATGATCATGTATACATATACATAATTATGTACATGTGTGTATATATATGCATAATTATGTATATATATATATCCCCAATCTTTTTCTGAGTATGTTTACGTGCATAATCATGCATACATATTTTAAACTCCAAGTATCATATGCATATAACATGACTGTGCATATACATGATTGATCATGTAAACATGTACATAATTATTTAGATATATGTATATGGATGCATAATTATGGATACAATCTGGATGGTGATGGAATTGATTGTCTCAATGCCTTCCATCTCATTCAAATGTTTAATAATGGTTGCATTCAAATACTACAATGTTGTAGCCATGTGTGCACAATTACATATCTGATTTATTTGGCTCTGCAACCTTATTTTCTCCACTCTAAAACCTTCAGGTAACGTTGCACCCATCAAGCATTATTCCTTTCTTGTATGTACAAAAATGGAATTGAATAATGATTATTCATTGTCAAATGACTAATCCCATGCAGGTACAAATTCATGGCACGAGGTAGAGGTAGAGTTAGAGGCAAAAGAAGGGTTGGGAGTACACTAAATTCAACATCGGGGGGCAGCATTCTCGTAGAGGTAGAGGTAGATGTACAATCATAGTCACTAGTGGACTACACTTCACAGATGCAGTGGATAGGACCTCTAGAGAATAAATTCATGTTTCTGATTGTGGGGGAGAAACAAATAGTGGATGCCACAATCAACCTAATGTGGAGGCAGAGTCCACTATTCAAAATGTTTGACCTACTAGCCAGTCAAATCCGCATGTGAAGTGGTCAAAACTACAAATGGAAGAAGCAATTTCCCATGTTAAAGAGAAGGGGATGTCAATCAGAGGTGCATCAATCAAGTGTGGTGTCCCCGATACAAGTTTGAGATCATGGCTGACTGGGATTTCAGCAATGACCCAAAGGGCACCACGTACCATTTTATCTAAAGAGGAGGAGGTTGTACTTGTCCATTGGTGCAAGGAAATGGTTGAAATTGGCCACGTTTTGTAGATCAGCAAACTACAATCAACCATTGCCAAGATTTGTGGGGAAAGGCCCAACCCGTTCAACAATGGTGTGCTAGGGAAATCATGGTGGTCTAATTTTTGTAAAAGGCACCCTGATTTGACTATGAGAACAGTTGAAGGAGTGGATAACGACCGAGCAGTTATGTTGTGTCCTCATTCTATGACAACTTGGATAACATTTACAACTTCACCACTATGGATCAAAGCATAATTGGGAATTGCAATGAGACTAGTGTTCAAGCTAGTAGGAACTATGGAATGAGAGTGATTGCTAGATTGGGGCAGAGATGTGTACCACACTTGATATCAAAAAGTAGAGAGTGGATCACAGTTTTGGCTTGTGTTAGTGCGGCTGGGAAGAGTATTCTTGGGTTTTACTTATTCAAATCCAAGAGGTACATCAAAAATTACATAGCAAACTATGAGGCAGGTGCATGAATGGCGTGTCAAGAGCTTGCATGGATGACAAAGGAACTATTCCTTAATTGGTTACAACATTTTGCAACATCCATACCTAGAGGGGTTTCAACCACTAAGAGGGCCTTTCTATCTTTGATGGTCATGACAACCACGTCACCTTCAAGACAATTGAAGAAGCAAAGCACTTGGGAATTGACTTGCTAACACTGCCTGCTCATACCAGTCATACGTTGCAGCCATTAGACGTCAGTGTTTTCTCTCCTTTCAAGAATTACTTCAAACAACAAAGAAGTACATGGATGTCAAATAACCCCCACATTAAAATTGGCCGAGAAGAGCTGGAAACGCTTGCGAGTAAGGCATTCAAGGAAGCATTGACACCATGGAACATTATGAGTGGATTTTGCAGGAGTAGCATTTGGCCACTAAACAGCTCTGTACTAGACAATGATATGAGTCCAAGTGAGGAATTTCACGTTGAAGAACAAGAGCAAACTGTTGGAACAAAGGATGATGAAGTCTTCATCAAAGGCCCACATGAAATCTCCTTTACATTAGAAGCATATTCTTTTCTTATGGAGGTAACAGGACCAAAGCATCTCGAAAGAAAAGGGAATATTCTTTAGGCTTAAAGAGACATCGCGACTAACTTATAAAACATGAAAATAGGCACATGACTTAAGTGACTCGGATCTTTTCTGAAAAAGTAACTGTGAAATAGAAACCATTTTGAAGAACTAGGGTTTTCTCTTAAATATGCATGAAAACTAACCTAGGATTTAGGGTTTTATGCACCTTTTGAATTTCCATGCTCAGAAATCATTATTTACAAAGGGATTTTGATAGCATTGGACAGGATTTTGACATTTAAAGCAGGAATCTAACCGAGAACTCAAAAATTTTACTAGCAAGCTTCAAAATTGGAAATACAACCAACAATGGCTCTCTTTAGGGATGCACTTGAATGCAAGTTCACAGTAAGAATAACAAATCTCTGGGAAAGCAGACCATGACTGCACTAACCTATCTCTAAAAGCAAACACACAGCTGGGGAAGAAACACACGACAAAAGGAAACACACCTGTATATAAGATACAACTACTGTGCATGGAAAAAGATTTAATTGAAGATTTTTTTTAGGAATTGCCCATGCACTAGCAAATCCTATTCTTCATCATTCATATTCTTGAGGAGATATGAATCCTTTCCAAAAACCTGATAGATAACAAAATTCCCTAACCACAACAATTCAAATTTCTTATGTTTCCCTTTGTCTTCAGCCCTAGCATTCCATTGCAATACCAAGTCACCAGGATGGAATTTCCTTTCATTTGCCCTCTTATCAAAAAGGTATTTCATCCTTTGTTGTAGTTTGATATTTTCCTTTTGAATGTCTCTCTTCACTTCATCCAATTCTACTAGTTGCACCATTCTCTCTTCCATAGGTTCAGAAACCTCAATCTCTTCATCTTGGATGAATTTATAAATTGGAAGTAAATTATTTACAGGCATTCTTGACTGAACACCATATACCAGTTCAAAAGGAGATTTCCCTGTGGCTTTCTTCATAGTGATTCTATCTTCCCATAAGGCAAGTTTTAACTTTGCATGTCAGGCTCTCTTGTTATTCTCTAGGGTCTTCTTTAAAATTTGCAGAATACTCTTGTTACTTGATTATGCTTTCCCCTTGGCCTATGGATGGTAAGGGGATGAGTAAGAAATGACAATTCCCATATCAGAACAGAAATCAACAAATTCTTGAGATCTAAAGCACATGGCATTGTCCATTACTAACTTGATTGGAACACCAAATCTAGTGATCACATTGTTCATCAAAAAATCAATGACAACTGTACCTGTAGCATTTTTAGTTGGAATTTCCTCCACCCATTTGGTAAAATAATCAGTCACCAGTAGAATCCAACTATGCCCCCCACTTGATTTCTCAGAAAATTCTCCAATAAAATCCATTCCCCACATAGCAAAAGGGGCTTCTGCAACTATGGGATTCAATAATAAAGCTCCTGAAAACTTCATCTTGTTGGAGAATCTCTGGCAGGGTTCACACTTCCTGACGAAGGTATGAGCATATTGAAATAAACAAGGCCAATAATAGCCTGCCCATAAAATTTTGTGAGATGTTGATCTAGCAGAGTAATTTCCTCCACACATTCCATCATGCATTTCTTTCAAAACCTCTTCAGATTGTCCTTTATCAAGATAGAACAACAATACCCCATCCCTATTTTTCCAATATAAATCACCATGCAATAAGACATATTTCTGAGGATGTAACCTTAGGCTTCTCCTTTGGTTAACATTTAAATTTTCTGGGCAACTAGCATTTTTAAGAAAATATACAATGTCAGTATACCATGGCTGCATTTCAATACTTGTAACAAAATTTTCACAGGTATTAACATTGTTTACATGAACTAAGTCCAAATTCTCTTTTTTCATCAATTTTTCTAGTCCCAATCCTCTCACCATCTTTGTGATATGGATTTCCAAATAAAATTCCTAAACTTTGTTTATCCACATACATCTCTCTCTTGTTACCTCACTTTGGACAAAAATGTCTTTTACAACAGCATGAGGAACATATACATTCACTTTTGCGCATACAAGATAAGGCCTGAAAGCCTTAACTACTTTTACCAAGGCATAAGCCTATTTTTCCATCAACTAATAATTTATCTTAGCTGATTGTAAAGATTTTCTAAAAAATGATATAGGATGTTCAAACCCCTCATCATCCTTCTGCAATAGGACTGCAACAATGGTATGAAGAGAAGCAAATGTGAATAAAGAGAAGGGTTTGGTATAGTTAGGAGATACTAGGACAGGGGCTTCTTGGATGACTTGTTTTATGTTTTCAAAAGCTAATTGTGCCTCTTGATCCCATTAATATTTCACACCCCTTTTCAATAGCTTGACTATGGTTTTGACTAGTTCTGCAAAATTAGCAATAAATCTATTGATAAAATTGATTTGTCCCAAAAATGATTATATGCCTTTTAAATTTTTAGGAGCGAGCACTTTCCGAATAGCCTCAACTCTTTCTAGATCTATTCTTACTCATTCCTTTGACACCATGTGACCTAAAAGTTTTCCTTCAGTGACAACAAAGTGGCATTTCTTTGGGTTCAATGATACCCCATATTCTAATGCTTTAATCATGACCTTCTCCAAATGGTTACACCGATCTTCTTCTTTCTTTGAAAAAGTTGTCAAATCATCCTGGTAAACTACCATAAGAACATCTATAAGATCCTTAAAGGCAATATCCATGGCTCTCTGAAAAGTTACACCAACATTTTTTAGACCAAAAGGCATGCGAGCATACACATACGTACCCCAAGGAGTGGTGAATATTGTCTTGAATTTTTCAGACTCCTTGACCAGCACCTGATTATACCTTGAGAACCCATCCATCATAAATAATAGATCACATCCAGTGACCTTGTGTAACATAGCCTCCATATTAGGTAATCAGTAGTTGTCTTTTAGTGAGGCTACATTCAGGTTTATAAAGTCAACACATAACCTTATGTCCCCATTATTCTTTCTCATAGGGACCAAATTAGAAACCCATGATGAATGTTTGATAGACTGAATTATGCATGCATCCCTCAACTTCATAAACTCCATCTACATTTTAGTAGCCAATAGTGGGTTGATAGGTCTTTGTTTTTGCCTAAATGGTTTCACATCTTCTTTAAGTGGGATATCATGCTAAAACAAAACTTTTGTATAGGCTTTTAGATCCTCATAAGACCAAGCAAAAACATGTTTATATTTTTTTAGCAGCTTTATCAGATTCAATCTCACATTCCTATCTAGCTTTTTACCAATATAGACCAACTAAGGAGATTTCTTAGATCCTAGATTTATTTCTTCCAAATCTCTTATCTTGGCATTGGATTTCTGGGCCATATAATTATCATTTATACTAAACACACCTTCCAATTCAACTAATCCTTTAGGAATATGATTAGTAGCTAGCTGAACAACTTCTTGGTCAAAAATATATTCCCTGCCATCCACAATTGCTACTAAAGATTCACAGTCAATTTTCTTGCCATCATATTGATCTACACATTGGATAAATCTAAGGATGTCATCATCATCCTCAAACACTTGACAATTATAGATATTATCAGGGACTACTAGTCTAGTTTTTACTTCTACCATAGATATGCCAGTAAGGGTAATATCATATTTTTTAGGGCAACATTAGCAAGAAAGTCTGCCATTATGTTGCTTGATCTTTCTACCCAAAGAATGCTAAAAACATCAAAGAATTCTAAACTATCCCATACTGCATACTTGTACAATTTCAGTCTATCATCTTTGGCATCATACTATGCCCTTAGCTGAGATATGATCAATTAGAAATCTCCATGAATTTTCAAACATTTGATACCATGTTTAATAGCAATATCCATTCCCAATATTAAGGCCTCATACTTGACTGTGTTATTTGTACAATGATAGGATAATAGGAAATAATATTTAAAAGTAATACTTGATGGGGAAATGAATAAGAATCCTGCTCTTGATCCTTCCTTGGAGCATCCTCCATCATAGTACATCTACCATAGTCCATCTTGTTGCAATAATAACTCATCAACAATTGGATCAGTATTCCTCAATCGTGGCTTGATCTCTTCCACAACAAAGTTTTCCATGGAAATATCTACACAATAATTTAATTGGTCTGGCGTAACCATCTCCACCATGATAGGTGTGTTGAGGTTTAGAATTGTCACCCCAACTCAGGCATTAGGGTTGCATGACAATTCCATCCTAACAATGGAAACCTTCTCTAGCTGTGGGTAGACTATGTATGAGAAGAAGTCTCTGGATTCTAAGCCGGTTCCTATTGAATTTGGGTATAAATTTTATACTATCTTCTCCTGATTTTGGGAGGGAAAGAGAGAAACTCTAACTAAAATTGCATGAATAAAACTTGAAAAGGTGATACACCAAATAGATTCAAATCTCTCAAATCTTCAAACTGACACTCACTTATCATACCCTAATGATCTCTGCAATATCACTCACTACCCAATACATAGGCTAATTTAGAAGGTCACTACTAGGGTTTAACCACAAATAGCAATCTTATTATCAACAACATGCATATTCTACAAAAGGCTTATATTCTGTAATCTAGAATAGGAAATGATGCACTTCACTAATCCATGCTACAAATATATTACACTTGAATGCAGAAAATTGAATAGGATTGAACATATGATCACCAAAAGATGTATGAAAAATGGGGCAACTATATTCTTCTCAAAATCTGTATGCAGTTACATGAATGAATCTCAAATGGCAAGGAATACAAGCATCCTCTTTATCAAAATTGATATCACCAACATGAACTAGAAATGGATACAAAACATAAAATAGATAGCTATAGGAACAAAAAGTTCACTAAAATCTCTTCTCTCTACAATCTTGGATCCCTAAACATGAAGCCAATGATCCACTATATAGCCCACATAGCTTAATTTTTGAAAATATTTCCCCCCAAAAAAGTCTCCTAAACAAAAAGAAACCCGTAAACAAAGGCCAAAATGATGCCTACAAATTATCCCCCCATCAAGATAGAGCATATCCCTAAATCCATGGCATGATCAATGCCCAAAATGAAGCCCTAAAAGCCAATTTCGAAAATGATACTCCTAAAGTTGGCATTTTAAAAGATTTTCACCTTTTTTACATTATGTCACCAACTTATTACAAAAAGTTTACAAAACCTATCAACATCTAACCCCAAATGCCTAAAATCCCATCCACCCTTGTATGTAAACTCCAGTTCTTTAAAACCCGACACCATATAACACATCACCCTAACTCAACAAGCTGACACCAAAGCATATAACCCTAACTCCACTTCAAAGCCGCTCATACAATGAAAATATCTCAGTGGTTAAGGGGAGTATAGTTAATCTGAACCTTAACCTTTGTACTTTGATGGACCTCAAAATTCCATTCAATTTATCAAAAGTATTGTTATTTCATCTTGTACTCTACGGTTTTAAAAGAACTTAGGGTTTAATGTTGTTTAATGCTTGGTGTCGCCATGCTGCTATCTTCTTGTTCTCTTTGTGTTTGATCTTGAGCATGGAGTTTCACCATTTTGCAAACAGAGAGCTTGGGGTCTTTGCTAGAATCGACTCATCATGGCTTGAGTCTTGACTTGGATTCTTATTCGCGGGCTCCAATTACAATATGGAGTCACCTACTGTTATAAACTCAGGCTGTACTGAGGATGTGCGGGCTTCTTTAACTGGGAGTTAAAGTGCATGATTACTATCTGTACATGGGCTGAAGGGTGGCATCTGGTACTGGAGTCGACTATTACCCTTTTTGAAGTCACTTACTGTTATCAAAAATCTCAGGCTCTACATTGAGACTGACCATCCACTATAGTTGAAACCATAACTTGGAGATAAGTTGACTCCTTCGTTATTCATTTTGTCTTTTCCCTTTATGCATGTTATTTATATTCCATATTTCGAGGTGCTTGAGATAAGCTTCTGTGCATTTAAAATAGAATGATCCCTATGTCTTTTGATGGATGTTGTTCATTAATGAGGAATCTGTCAGCTGCCACGGGTGTCTATATTTGATGTCTTTTAGTTGTCCCTCTATTGTTTCCAGCCATTATGCCTGAATAACCACTATTTTCATCCTCCTTTGAGTTGGTATCATTGTCTCCATGCTCACTTGTGTCATTGCCCATTGTTGACTCCTCCACTGGATGTCTGTAGTCTTTGTCTTGTACAGAGACAATGATGTTTGTATTTGAATTTGAAGCATCTTTGTTGTCTTCTTTTATGCATTATGTATATGCTGTGTAAGAAATAGTGTAAAAATACACTGATTACTCCAATTTTACGTAACATATCACCCATGGGGTGCGAGCACAGGCTCGTGACTCCCATGGGTAACCTTTATGATATGAAGTTCAAATATAAAAAGATACATCCTCTGCATTCTGAATCTGGTTGAACAGAAAGTTGCATGCACTGAACTTTCAATTTGTTTTCCAAACATGAAAGCTGTATCAATAACAACATTATTTATTTTGATGGATACATAACCCTGCCATTTCAATCACACCAAGAAAGTGCTTGTTTGCTCTGTTTTGCATAAACTTTTATTGATCTTGAATATGCACTGTTGTGAACTGTATTCTCCCCTGTATATGCATATCACTTTTTTTTTAAAGGTAGATCAAAGTGACATGTACAACACCATCATTTGATTTTCATGTATAACAGTAATAGCATTTGGCCTTCATTATGATAAATATTGTATTTGTTATATGAATAACATAGTTGTCTATCCTCCTTTTGCATATGATCATTTTCAGCATCATTACTGTACTCTTCTTTGTTTGATCCCTATGCAGCTACTTTTTATTATTCCTTTCCTTTTGTCATGCAAATTTATAACAACATTTGATGATACTGTTCTTACTCTTATGGCATCTGCATATCAGCACCCATAGTGTCGAAATCTGTAGCAACATGTATGCACCCTGTAGCAACATGTATGCACCCTGTAGCAACTTGTTATGTACTGCATTTCATATGCACACAACTGCATCTTCTCCTTCTGCATCTTCTTTTTCCTTATGCATGTGAGAAACAACCTTCTGAGATGTAAACAATCTTTCTTGCATGTAATGGCTTATGTGAAGTTCAAGCACAGGCTCGTGACATCCATTGTATTTCCTTTTTTGCTTCCTGCATTTAGTTACACATCCACCTATTTGCACACATATCATCAATCAATCTGTTAGGTCAATAGATAAAATGATTCAACTAATGTTTGTGGGTGAGTGTCATCCAAGATGACACTCATTCATGAATATTGGTTGATTTATTTGTGTTTGTTGAATTAACAGGTTGATCAAATTCTGAAAAAGGTTTCTCAGACATGAATACTAAATCCCTTTCATTTAGATATCTAACTATAAAAACAAAAACCACATGCATCAAAGTGACTATAAATAGCAAAAGGTTTCATGTTTAGAACAAGTCCCTTTAATACTATGTTTTAGATATTGTGGATACATGTTTTCTTGTTACATTGATTTTGTCAGATTGATATGAAGAATTAGAAAAATTGATTGTATGAAGTTTGTGTTCTATGTATTGCTTAGATCCAACATGATCTACCACCCCCTTATTCCTCTCATGATGTAGGTTGAACCCTAAAAGACCTAAATGTAGATGAAGACATGGACTATGGAGACCCAGGACCCAACAGACCACCATCAAGCAATTCAACCACAATCGCAATGCATTGGACCCCTACTCCATACTTCTATCATGCTTTCTATTCTGCAATGTATTATTTACTTGACATAAAAAGAAAAAATGAAATAACACTTGTATATTACATTCAGTTTGAATGCACAATGTAATTGATCAATTTGTAAATTTGAAATTCTAGAATGTGATCAATTCTTAGAGCACAAATGATAACTTTTGACAATGAATGTAATGATAAAATGTTGATTAATAATATATGAAGGATAGTATTAATTGGACTCTTCTAAAATGCAATTTTTTCCTATTTGTAGTCATTTTGATGAATGCTGTAAATTATGGTAACAATTTTGGCAACTTCTGCTAGATGTCTGCCTGCTTGACCCTAGACCTTATCCTAGGGAAACAGAGTTATAAAACCAGAATCATGGATGCAACTTTTATTGAAATGAAAATGCATCTAATCTAGACTCATGCAACCTCAAAACCTAGTGCCTAGACAACACTTATTGAAATGAAAACCTAAACTAAAACTAACCCTCAAAGAAAAGCTTGAGGTGAATTCCATTAATTGGAATTTGTAGAGCTTCTCCATCAGTTGTGATCAACTGATAAGCATTGTTATCCTTGCAGGCTGTTATAACAAAAGGCCCTGACTAGAAATGGTTAAAATTATCATGCTGCCCTGGCCTGCTCTTGAGCACATCCCACTTAGGAACTAGATCACCTTCCTTAAATTATCTGGATTTAGCTTTCTTATCAAATGACCTCTTAGTTTGTGCTTGCTTTAATTCCATAGTATCCAATGCCCTCTTCCTTTCTTCCTCCAATTGCATCAACTCAGCATATCTTAGTTTAAGAGTGTCCTCCTCTTCAAACAATAGCGTTTGTTCAGCAAGCTATAAAGCTAGAAATTCTGTAGAAATAGGCAATCTAGCCTCTTTACCATAAACTAGGACATAAGGTGAATTCCAAATAACCTGCTTAGGTGTAATTCTGTCCAGCCACAAAGCTGCCTTCAATTTTGAGTGCCAATCCCTCTTGTTTTCCTGTAGAGTCTTTTTTATGATCCTAATTAGGTTCTTATTGGTAGATTCTGCAAGACCATTACCCTATGGATAGTAATTAGAAGAAGTATTTAAATAAATACCATTTTTGACATCTCATTCTATTATAGATGATCCAACAAAAGCTAAGGCATTATCTGACACTATTGACTTAGGAACTCCAAACCTTGTTATAATACCATCATAGAAATTCAGAACAGTTTTTCCAGAAGATTCCTTTAGTGCAATGGCCTCAGTCCACCTAGTAAAATAATCTATGGTAGTTAATATCCACTTATGCCCTACACTAGAATTAGGGTTTATTGGACCTATAAAGTTTACTCCCCACTTGTTGAATGGTTGATCCACAATGATTGGCTTTAATGGAAATGCTGCCAATCTTTGCTTTCCTGCAAACATAGCACAATTTTGGCATCTTCTTGCCCATGAATGAGCATCTTTGAATAAATATGGCTAATAATAATCGGCTCTTAGAATTTTCCATGCTATAGTTTTGGGGCTGAAATGCCCTCCACAAGATCCATCATGGAATTCAAATAAAATCTTGCTTTGATCCAAATAATCTATGCATTTGAGGAGCACACAAGAAAAATCCTTCCTATAAAGAGTATCATCAATTAGAACATAAGGAATAGGTTGTAATCTAAAGTACCTTCTCTTGGCTCTATCAAGATTCATTGGATATTGAACAGTATGTAGAAATCAAGTCATATCTGATAACCAGGATGCTGAATCATTAATTAGTACAAAATTACCTTGGGGCAAGATGGCCTCTCTCATGGCTTTAACTTGATCTTCTCCTTCTGCCATTTGAGCACATAAGCCTTTGCCTCTAACCGAATTGGTCACATGAATGTGCACATCATACTCCATGACCTTAGTTATCCACTCTGCCCTTTTTTCACTGACAGCCTTATCCAATAGAAATTATTTAATGCCAGGGTGTGCAATCATTAGATGTATTTTGTTGCTAGCAACCAGATGCTTAAATTTTTTCAAGGCTTTTATAACAGCTAGTACATGTTTTTCTATAAAGCTATATTTTTTCTCATAATCATTCATACCTTTGCTAAAAAGGCTACTGGTTGCTCCCATCCTTCCTCATTCTTTTGCACCAACATTGCTGAAATAGCGTCAATACCACCATAAGCATACAAAACAAAATCCTTAGAGAAATCAGGATTACTTAAAGTCGGGGCTGAAGACAAAGCTTGTTTAATCTGCTCAAAACTCTTCTTTCCTTCAGCAGTCTAGCTAAAAGGTACATCCTTTTTTAACATAACAGTCAAAGGTTTCAACAAATCTGCAATATTAGGAATAAAACATCTAAAAAAATTTATCCTTCCAATGAAACTCTGCAATCCTTTCTTATGTTTTGGCAATGATAGTTCCAGAATTGCAGAAATCCTTTCGAGATCAATTGTTGTTCCTTCTTTAGACACTTGGTATCCTAAAATTTTACCTTCATGTAGTACAAAAATAGATTTTTTGGGGTTTCGGGAGATCCCAAACTCCCTGTATCTTTGTAAGACTTGTCTCAAGTGGTTTATATGTTGGTTTGCAACTTTGCTGTAAATTGTCACATCATCTAGGTACACTAGAACAAACTTATACATTAAATTCTTGAACGTCATGTCCATTGCCTTCTAAAATGTAACCCCTGCATTTGATAATTCAAATGACATTCTCCTATAGGCCATTGTACCCCATTTAGTAGTGAAGGTAGTTTTGAACTGATCTTCATCTCTTACTAATACTTGGTTATAGCAAGAATAACCATCAAGGAGTGAAAATCTCTCAGATCCAGAAACATATTGTAAAATCTGTTCCATGGAAGGAAGAGGGTGTCTATCTTTCAGAGATGCCCTATTAAGGTCTCTAAAGTCTACACAAAGTCTTATTTCTCCATTCTTCTTCCTTACTAGAACTAAGTTAGAAACCCAAGATGTATGCTTAATAGGAAATATAATACCACCATCTAAGAGTTTTCTTAGTTCTTTCAACATTAAAATCTCTAATTTGGGGTTTATGGGCCTTTGCCTTTGCCTAATTGGCATTTGGTTCTAATTCTATGGTGCGCTGAGTTAGTTGAGGATCAAATCCTTTCAAATCAGCATAATCCCAAGAAAACACATCACTATATTCTCTAAAAAGATCTGTTCAGGCTTAGAATTGTCACCCTAACTCAGGCATTAGGGCTACACGACAATTCCATCCTCATAATGGAAACCTCTCCTAGCTGTGGGTAGACTATGAATGAAGAGGAATCTCCAGATTCTAGGCCGGTTCCTATAAAATATGGGATATCACCTCCTGATTTGAAACTTAGTAGGGAAAGGGAGAAAATAAAATTTAAAACTGGAAATAGATAGGGGTGATACACCAAGAATGAATCAGAAACCTGAAAAGAAAATGATAGTTCCAGATCTAACACAGTGAAATTTAGGTGATTTGGTACACTGTTCAACATATAGGTTAGCGAGTTTAATTATCAGGGTTCAACCACAAATAACTCAACATCTAACAACATACATTTCTCAAATAAGGTTTGATAGATCAGATTTATCAATATGGAAGGAACAATGAAACATTCACTTCCAAACTTTAAAATCAGAATAGAAAACACTTACTAAATAAGATGAAAAGGAATTGATAATCTGAACACAAAATGAATTGAGCAATCTGGTATATTTTCTTCAAAAATCTCTGAGAAGATTACATTCATGAATTTCAGAATCATGCGAAGAAATGATGAAATTTACTTGCATAACAATGTCACTCATAGAAGTAATTCTAATGA
>MU223320.1:1280643-1291471 GCA_018584345.1 Thuja plicata | reverse complement strand
TGAAACATGAAATATGAATCAAAGGACATTTGTACTACATTCTTATGAATGCACAATGTAATGATCAATGATGAATTTTGAATATGTAATAATTTGATCAATACTTAGAGTACATGAACATCTGATAGTAAATGTAGCAAGTGAATGCAAATCATCAAAAACTGTAAGATAGTTTTAATTTGGTAACATAAACATGCAAATTTATGTTTTAGTGCCTATTTGTTGTATGATTGGATTTTGGATAACAAGATCAATGAACAATTTTTTTTCTTTGGGAGAATTTATTTTACCAACCTTTAGATACTTGTCTTTGAAAATTTCCACTTCCTCATAATGATCTTCTTTAACCAGCAAACTAGTTTTATTCTTTCTGAATTGATCATCAGAATTAAAAGTTGATTCTAGGATAACCAATCCCCTTGGAAGCTTATTAGTCTTTAGCTGAATAACTCGATTCTCAGTTTCTATCATAAAACTCAGGATATGTTCATCAGTATTGAAAACTTGCCAATTTACATCATTATATGGGATAGATGGCCTAACAATAATTTTAACATGTGACTGGTCTGAGATCTGTCCTTTATTTTTAGTCATTGAAATATGAGCACCACTACCAGCCAGTCTATCAACATGCATATTTTTCCTTCTAGGTATGGAAATAAGGTTAAATGCATCAAAACTATCCAAAATATCAGAAACTCTGGATTTATACAGCTTCAAGAGATCATTTTTTACAACATTAATACCTCTCACCTATCTTACTATCAACTCACTATCTCCAAATGCCCTCAAGCATCTGATTCCTCTTTTCCTAGCCCATTCCAAGCCTTGAATAAGACTTTCATACTCTGCTATATTGTTAGAAAATGGAAAGGAAAACTTGTAAGCAACATAAAATTTATCACCATGAGGTGAAACCAACATAACTCCTGCACCAATACCACCCTTATTCTTAGATCCATCAAAAAATAGATCCCATAGCTGGTTAGATAATTCAGATTCAGAACACTGATCTTTAATAAATTTAGGCACAACTGAATCAGATTCTAACATTACATAGTTACCAAAACTAGCATCACACACATCATCATCTTGATCATTTCTAGCTGCCCATTCATCTAGAACAATATCAGGATACTCTTCAGTTTGTGTGTTATAATATGAACTCTCATTGATTTCATCTGGATCCATGATCACACAAGTTGCATTTATGGGACTAGGATTATAGGGCTCTATATGGTCTTTAGCCCATAACTCTGATTTTATGGTCACCTTAGCACTATATCTAGTTATAAAATAGAGGTGAGACCAATCTGATGAGAAGTATCCATCTATTTTGGCTATGAAGTCTCTTGATAAACATAAAGCAAAGTAAGGTGGCAGATCTATGACAAAAATATCTTGGGAAATGGAGAAGTTTGGACACGAGTGTAAGGTCAAACTTACATTTTTAACAACACCTATGGTCTTAACTGAAGAACCATCAAGCTAGACAACTCCTTTCTCAAGGGGTTCATACTTCAAATCCAACAAATCAGCTATGCTCTTTGGCATGATAGTGCTGGTTGCACCACTGTCCACCATAAAATTATGTACTAATTTGTTCCCAATAATTAAAGAGACATAAAAAGGAGGAGGCTTAACATTTGAAGATTTCTTACCTTCCTTTTATGTCATCTTGTGCATATTTGCTGACTTTCTTTCAACTGGTATTGCTGATTGCTTGGAATCTGCAGTATTTTTACTCACTTGTGTTATTGGCTGCTGCACTTTACCAATATTCTTTTCTCCTTTAACCATTTCATCATGAACTATTGAAGGCTCTAAATTGGCCATAACCACTCTAGGATGATGATGTATAGCTTGATGTGAAATTGTTGTTTCTTTAGACAACTCCTCTTTCAATAAATTAGTTTTCCCTGGAATAGCTAATGAATCCCACATAGAAATAGAAACATTCATCTTCTTCATATTATCAACAATGTTATAGGGGACATCAAACTGTACCTTTTGAGGTGACTTACTAATGTTCTAATCTGCCTATTTCTGATACTGTGTTTCTTTGTTTGCATGAGTAGAGGTCCCCTTTAGGATTGAAACTGGTGGAATGGATGATGGTTGATTTATAGCATCAATCCTGGCAGCTAACTGCAATGATTCTAGGGCTCTCTTCTTGGTTCTTGTGTTTGCTGATATAGATGAATCACCATTCACTCCACAGAATTCCTCCTCTTTCCAATTGAGGAATGTAGTGTCAGAGGAAGTCACATTAGAGTGTTGTTGAGTCTCTTCAGTGGATATAGTAGGTTGTGAATCCATCACACTTAGAACCATTAGGGCTTGATTGAGCACTCCATTAGTACACTTGGACTGATTGTGAGGTTCGTTACAAGGATAGCACCATTCATAATCTGCATCAAGGTTATTTTGGCTAGGAACACTATCCCTAACAACATTAAGGGGTGTAGGATTGTAAGGTCTGTAAGGCCTTTGGTTCCAGTTCTGCCTATTGGTATTGCTATTTCCTTGATATTGCTTTTCATTGCCTTGATAAGTGGGTTGATTGGGCTGATGAGATGAAGAACTAGCAAACTAATTCTGAGTATGGGCTATTGGATTGCTTTGCTACCTTTTCAGATTTACTAGTTCATTGCCAAAAGTCTGTAGCAAGCTCTCAATCTTTTGATGGCTATTTTTTATGCTTTGTAATTCACTGGGAGGGATAATAGGCATTATTTCTTCACTTTTAGAAGATGGCAGTGGAGCTAATGGTGGGGTAATTAATGGCATATTGGCTTGGATATTGGGAAAGAAAGGTATTGGTGGCATAGGAGCTATCTTTCCTACCTGAATAAGGCTATTCTCTGCCCTAATTGCAATATCAAAGGCTTGAGGTAGTGAATTCCCTCCCATGGATTGGATTACTACTGAGATATCACTATTCAAACTTTTGAGAAAATATAAAAATGCATATTCGGCAGAGGGTCTTACTGTGGCAGGAATCCTATTCCATGTCTTCTAAAATCTAAAATTAAAATCACTTAATTCTTCTTGGGGAGCGCTTTTAATGGTAGTTAGTTGCTCCACCAAAGATAAATTGTCAAACTTATCCTCAAAAAACTTAGAAAGCCTCTCCCCCAAAACATACCAAGTAGCAATAGAATTTACTGGAAGAGTTCTAAACCAGTCAAGAGCCTTACCTTTTAGTGATGAAGCCAACAACTTCAAAGATACATCTTCCTCCGTGACATGATAGACATTGCAAAGAGATGCGATATCTCTAATGTGTTCGATGGCTGTCACTTGACCTTCTTTGGTGAATGATGGCAAGCCTTTCAAGGCAGCCAAAGGTATGTTGTTGTGATTTTCAATTCAGAGAGGACTACCTTGATCAAAAGGAACAAATGGAAAATTTCTTGCCATTCCTGCAGCTGGTAGTGCTTGTTGTTGAACAACAGGTACAAAAGTAGGTTGGGTAGGCTGAACTACTTTCCTTTGGTAAGTCTTCAAATTCTGGAAAGTTGCTACAGTACCACTTGTAGAGGCTCCAAGAACATAATTATCTCTAAATAAATTTTTAGCACTTGGAAATTCTAAAAAATTAGGAACACTTAGACCTTCAGGAAGACTGATCTCTTCAATAATAACCTCAACTGTTGGAATTAAATTGGAATGATGTACTGAGAGGGGAGGGGTGAATCAGTACCTCTAAAACTTTTCTTGGTTAGCCCATTAACCCTTAATCATCAGTTTGTAAATTATCTTATCTAACTGTTCATCTTTCTTTATGTATATGCAATCATATCATAAGTTCTTTAGTATGTAACCATAATAGAAACATTCATGAAAATAGGTAACACATAACACAAGATATGATATCGCAGAAAACTCCTGTTAGGAAGTAAAAACCGTGGTGGGGATTGTTACCCAATAGACTTACTATCTGCAGATAAGAAGGGGCCAGTTAAGGCTTACAATTGGTCACTTCTGATGACCTACCCTGTTAGGAGTATTACAGTGGAGACCTATTAAGATCTACTTCATTTGAAGCTTTAGTAACACTGTTAAGTGTGCACTCTGTTAAGAGATTTGTAAAGAACGGTTAAGTCCACCTTCTACAAAAGGATTTTAGATGTGATGCACTTGTTAGAATGCAACTAGATAAGTCTTTGATCTGATGATGTATGCAATCTTTAATTGCTGATAACATATCCTATTAAGCTTCATACATATAAGTAATCATCCTTCCGTGATTGAATAATACCTTTATCTGCTCGTCGGTAGCTTCTGTGTGTTCTTTACAACTGATGTGATCTATTTCTAAACTTTTCATGAATTCTACCTTCTGCTCCTTAGACGCTCTTTGTGGCTATCAACAACAATGAATTCATATTTCACAATTGATTTGAACATCTATTTATACTAGTTTTTGGCTCAATTCTTGATTCATGCTTCGCAAGTTAACTCTAGATCCAAGGTTTACAACTTGACCTTGATCTTTAGTTAGATATGTTTTAGATCCGTTAGGTTGTATTAAAACATTTACATAAAGCTTGCTTGACCCTCAAGTTATGATTTAAAACAAATTAAAACTCTACAAATAGAATTACATTGCTTTATCCATCATGTAAAAATTAGATCCACTTTTTGCGGGTTCTTTAACTGACTGTCGGTTCTAACGGTCGGTTTTCTTGGTCGTCAGTGTTCCTTTCTTGAACTGGTCATCGGGTATGCCTTTTCTGTTCCTTCAGTTTTATTCTCAAAACTGTGTCGTCGGTGATGCTTGTCAATTCCATACTTAGCATTTTTCTTATGACCTTTGTGTTCTGTCGGGTATGCTCACTATTCGCCAGTAATACTTGTAGTCCGCCGGTAATGCTTGTATTCCACCGGTGATCTCTGTCAATATTTTTCACTAAGTATACTAATGGAAAAATTAATGTCATCAATCTCCCCCTTTGACATTAGTAGCAAAAACATGATATGTGCAACATACTGAGTGTATTATTATGTACACCTGTGTATACTCCTTCCTTAGTCATTTGAATGACTCCCCCTATGTATATACTGGTAAGTGTAAGTATATATAAATATCCTTATATACTTTTCTTTTATATATATCTGTTCCTTCTGTACATACAATATACATTTCCTTTCCTCCTTTTTTCTTCTGATATATATATTGTACATAACTATATACATTTTCTTTCCTCCTTTTTTGATTCTAACGGCAAAGGTACTTACAGCTTGTCAAAAAGGTGGGAATGTGAGGACTTGATCTCCTCCATCATCTTTTCCCATTTCTCCTTCAACATTTCTAGAGCCATGTGCTCCAGTGAAATTCGTACATGTATATCATAGATGCTATCTACTACAGACATCTCAGGGGTTGCTATAAGATTTCTTGCATTAGAAATATGCTGTAAAATAGTAAGATTAGGCAGAATGTGTGCCTGCAGTTTGGTAATCTCACCTCTGAGTTGAGTTTCAACATCCCATATTTCTTACCTTAGCCTATTTTCCTCTATGACCATGTCATGATGTGCCTTTATACTGTTGGTATGTGAGGTTAGGCTTTGTGCACTAGTTGTGACATTTGAATCTATCTCTGCTAGTTTGTCACTATTTTCTTTTGAAAATTTATCAAGTGTGCACATCTTTTGAACTAAGGTGATTGATTCAGAAATTATTGGCTCTAATTCATCAGTGAGTTCAGAGAGATTTACCTTGTTCAATGCCACTTCTTGGCTGATTTTATCAATTAACTTGTACTGGTATTTCTTCTCTGCTTGTTCTTCCATAGCCTGCTCTGCATCTATACTTTGCTCTGTGATGGCGTCAGTAAGAACAACAATTTGTTCCTTTACTGTAGCATTTGCTTCAAGTTTTATTTCAGGAACAAGTTGTTGGAGTATATATTTTTCTTTTTCAAGTGCCATTGTTTCCCTATGTTCTTGTATCATTTTCTTATGAATGGCGTTTCTCTAACATAGCACTCCAAACTCTTGAAGTTTGTCACTGTTCAAAGTGGTAATATCCCAGTTTGGAACTTCAATTACTTAATCCAGTGTGACAGCCAAAATGTCTTTCTTTACTATTTTCCTCTTCTTCTTCTTTGTCTGGGTGGTAGATTGATGTACTACCATCTATAAAGCATGAGATTGGGTTGATTTTGCAGGTGAGGGTCAGGAAGATGAGGCATCCTTGTGTATCTATTCTGAGTCCACCAGTTGGTTTGGTGAAGACATCTCCTCATTTGCCTTGGGTGTATCAACAAATATGTTTTCTTTGAGTTTTGTTCCTTCATCCTTCTTGACTCCTTCATTTTTCTCTTTTTCCTCAACCTCTCTCAATGTATCATCATTTTTTTCATCTGCCTTTTCATTTTGACCTTTTGATACATCTTGCTGATCATTAGTTGCATCCTTCATTTCTGTATCTGTATCCTTGGGAGTGTTGGATGCAATTTTGTTTTCATCGGTACCCATATCCTTGGGTATTTCATCATCTTTCTTAGATGATTTATCCAGACTAGACTGAATATCAATAACATCTATTAACATATTCATGTTTGTTAGTGTATTGACTGTTGTAGTGTCAATAGTTGTGTCTTGTTCATCGGTATTTCCCTTTGCAGCATTGATGTCTTCATCTTTTTGAATTTCTACTGCAGGGTCTTGTCCTGTAGTGGTATTGACAATGTTGTCTAACCATGATTCATCATTTATATCAACATCTAAGTTACCTTTTATTGACAGTTCTTCTTTGGTAACTTCTTCATCCTCTAAGTTGATGTGGATGGGGCTTGCTGGTACTTGATCATTTTCACCATCCTTTGGCCAGTCTTCATCTATAATGTCAGTCTATTTTTGGCCTGTTATTTGTACGTCTTCACTATTTAACTCAACTATTGATTTATCAGTTTTAGTGATGGTTTCCTTCTCATGACTACTTTCCTCATCATGATTGAGTATCTCACTCCATATCTTATGTGTATCTTGTTCAAGCTCTATAAGCTTCTCTTTAAGAAATTTATAAGCTCTCAATTTGGTTGAGAAGATTTTTGCATATTTCTCCATGACTTCATTGATTTCTTCTCTTGTTGATTCAAGAGGCATAAGAGAAACCAGTACTCTTTCTCTTATCCTTTTCTCCTCATGAAGTGCAAAAGTGAATCTAGAAGAAATTCTATCTAATAGTTCTTGTGGTACATCTTGTGTAGTGAAATGTAGTGGGACATAGTAGTGTCTGCACATCTTAGCAATAAGTGCATCTTCAATCTTATTCTATTCTTCAGAATCCCATCTTAACCATTTCCTAATCTTAGGATGTGCAATAGATGCAGCTTCAAAAATTTTCTTACATATTTCATCAATGTCCTTAGTGGGTGATGTAACCTTTGATGTTTCCATTGCTTGTTTTATAGTTTTAGGTTCATCCATTGCTGAATCCTCTAAATCCTCATCAGTCTGAACATATTTCCTCCTTTTTGCAGGTGCCCTAGCTGGTTGTTTTGCCTTTTGTGTTTCAATTTTCCTCTTATACACCTTCCCTTTTACCATGGGAGAAGGAATTGCATCCTTTTTTGTTTGACTTCTTGTTCTAGACTTCTTAGGTGGAGGAGGAGGTGGTGAATCGAACTTCTCTTCATCTGATTCTTGTTGCTCTACTATATCACCAATGGGAAGCTGATCCTCGGTGATTTCCTCCTTACCCTATTGTTCCTCCTCACCTTCTTCTTCTTCTTCTTCTCCTTCATAAGATATTTTCAAGTTCTTTTTCAGATTCTTCACCATTCTTTTTGATTGTTTTACAGCCTTCTTGACAATAAGGTTTGTCTTAATCTTTTGTTTGGCCTCTTCATAGGTACCAAATCTTAGTTGCTTGTTGTCTATTGGTTCATTTAATAGTGCCTTAATGCACTCATTGGCTAATCCTATTTTGATTTCATAATCCAATTTTGAAAACCATGATTTCCTTGGAACTATTGCTTGTATGTATGTGAAATTAGTATCTACCATGAAACATATTTCTTCACGGTGTTCCTCTATCAGATTCTTAGGAATTATGGTTCTTGCTTGCAACATTTCCTTAATGGTTTTGAAATATTCATGCATTACATTATCAAAATCTATTCCTAGTGATTCTATGAATTCACCTATCTAAATGGTTATGGGTCTGCTTGTGTCCCATGTAACTTTTCCAATGGAAGGAAAGTATTCTTAAAAATAAAAGAATATGCACATTATGAGGGAACCAAACTTACATGTGTTTGTTCTTGAAGACCTTATTGTGGACATGTTCTCCTCAAATTGATGTAGTAGGATCTCTGCCAGATCCATCTTCTTCCCCTGTTTGATAATCTTGTATGCTATGCTCATAGCAGTGCTAGATATGATGTTCATTCGGCTTGCTTGGAATATCTTGTATCCAACAACACATGTTCCAAACTTCAGTTCTACGTCAATAATGGTGTTGACCTTTAGTTCTCTTTTATTTGATTTTGCACCAGTTAGTCTTTCAACTTCTGCTAGAGATGGATGCTTGTGAGTCTGTGGTTTATCGGTTGTAGGATAACCAGTAACCGCGTGTATAACATCCTTTTTTATAGCCTTTGTCTTGTTTAGCCATAGAGTCTTGTCGTGAACTCTGCTAATAACAATCTTTATCCATTCCATTTTGAAAACCTTGGGAAAATGCAGTGCATTTGTGTGTCCCTTTACTTCCAAGTGTTTGTGTTCATCTTTGAGCTTTATAGCATCATCACATAGTGCTCTATAGGCATTATCTAGGTCTAGATCTCCTATCTCTGAGATCTTGTAGTGAATATAGGACCTTACATCCTCTACTAGTAAAACCCTAGGTGGGATTCAAGAGAATGCTCTGGAATCGTCAGGTTGTGAAGCTATTTCAGGGTGTAGCTTGTATTTAGGTTCAGGACATGTGCCTCTACTGACAATCTTGAAGGGTTTCTTCTTATCCTCCTTAATTTTCTCTACTCTAGAAGTCAATGCCATCTTGTTTGCAATTTAGGGCTTTTCATAAATAAAAATAGTGCGATCGATGAGTATGATTACTTACGGATTCTCTGTGATTGCCTGTGAATGTGAATGCTTCGCGTCACAATGATTTCTACTGGGTCACTTTCTAATCTACTCTTAAATCACTCTGGTCTACTCTGCTCTGCTAAGAAATTGCAGGTGCAAAAATGAGCTTACCTGTCAGGCTTTTATAACCTCTTTGTACCCTAACTTGTCATTAATGCTTACCAACTCATCGGTTTATGAAGACTGATTTCATCGGTAAATACATTCATAACATCTTCGGTGTCTGTGCAAAGCATTGGGGTTGCTAGTGGTTTTGGAGACTTCATAGATGATTGTCGGTGAGGTTGTGAAGATAGCTTTTGTTGATTCAACATTCACCGATATCCGTCAGTTTACACTTAGCTTGTGTAATAACCGATACATTCCGGTAAGTAATGCTAACTTTTCTGTGTGTGTTCACCGATGCAAATTGTGCCCAATAACCGATGGTTGCTTTTCAATAGTTTAGCAAATACAATATATTGCATCTTTATTCATGCTAATATTACAATATGAATTATATATGATGGAACCGATGTATAATGTAACTTGTCATAATGTAATTCCATACTTACTTGTGCAATCTAGTTGGATGTAGTGATTTCATTGAATCCATTGGATGAGGTGGCACCATTTGCATTGCTTGTTCTAGCACCTTCAGCATTTGTGGCTTTTACCCACATCTTGTTTCTCATTCTCTTGATGTCATCAATGGTATTTCCATTGGGATGTGTACTTGTGTCTGTCAGTCAGTCTTTGTAATCTTTTATCACATGTCCAACCTTATGACAATGTAAACATGCCATACCTGGATTGGTCCAACCTCTTGACCTTCTGCTCCATTTTCTCATACAGTTGGCAGCAATATGACCATACCTTCCACATGTTGTACAGTTTACCCATGTGTTATAGTCCCAAACATATGAGTTACCTACTCTTGTTGGTTTGTAGCTTTTATCAGTTTCCTTTGGTGTCCATGCCTTGTTGTTTTTCCAGCATTCCTTATGTGTATGCTCATTCATCTTGCATGTAGGACAGTACTTGTCCATATAGGTTTTTCTCTTTGGATTTGTCACTTTGGATATGCACTTATGTTCTTTGTGTCCTTTCTTTTGACATTTATGACAATTACCAGTAAAAGTAGATTGTGCTTGAGAAATACCTTTCATTTTGCTTCTGCAGATGTTTGAGGTGTGGCCTAGTTTTCCACTGTGATTGCATGACAACTTATTGGATCTTGGGTTTGTGAAAGCATTCCTCTGATATGGTTGATTAGAAGATTCACCATTCTCGTTGTACCCTAATCCTGTGTAGTTGTTGACTCTTCTTTGTCCATCAAGAAAATCATCCATCCTTTTGTGCTATCCTTAGCCTTTTTGATCAATTTGTTGTGTTGATTTTGGACTTTGATTTCATGCTTCAATTTTTCATTCTCTTCTCGTAGCTCACCAATGATCTGTATTATTTCAATGAGTTTTGTATTTAATCTATTTTCTTCTTGACTCATAATAATAATCTAGTTGGTGACCTCATGGTGATGCTCAGTGAGTCTTTGAATCTCTGATTCTTTCTCTTGTAGCTTCTCTATAATTTTCCTCCTATCATCAATGGCTAATGTTCTTTCATTTTCAGATTTTCTTGCATCATTCATGACATCAATCATTTTCACCATTTGAGTCTCTTGACCAATTTGCAGCATCTTGATTTGATCTGTCAGATGTAGATTGATCTCTTGTAGACTT
>MU223320.1:1246053-1280593 GCA_018584345.1 Thuja plicata | reverse complement strand
TGCATCATTCATGACATCAATCATTTTCACCATTTGAGTCTCTTGACCAATTTGCAGCATCTTGATTTGATCTGTCAGATGTAGATTGATCTCTTGTAGACTTTTAATTTCTTCATCTGATGCATCTGAAGCTTTGCTCATTGATGGTTCCGCTGTTTCAAAGTAATCTATTATTTCCAATTCTTTATAGTCTTTCTCATTCAGCTTGGTTGCCATAATATTTCTTTCATCAAGAAATTTTCTTAGTTTTATTCTAGCCTCCTTGTACTGCTCATAGTTTATTTGCATCTGTAACTGCTCATTCTCAATAGTCATGTCCAGTCTGAACTTGTCCATTACTCCGATCTTTTCTCTCAAGTCTTTAAGCTTTTCAAGAGAGACTTAGCTCTGATACCAATTGTTGGAATTATATTGGAATGATGTACTGAGAGGGGACGGGTGAATCAGTACCTCTAAAAATTTTCTGGGTTAGCCCATTAACCCTTAATCATCAGTTTGTAAATTATCTTATCTAACTGTTCATCTTTCTTTATGTATATGCAATCATATCATAAGTTCTTTAGTATGTAAGCATAACAGAAACATTCATGAAAATAGATAACACATAACACAAGATATGATATCGCAGAAAACTCCTGTTAGGAAGTAAAAACTACGGTGGAGATTGTTACCCACAAGACTTCACTATCTGCAGATAAGAAGGGGCCGATTAAGGCTTAAAATTGGTCACTTCTGATGACCTACCCTGTTAGGAGTATTACAGTGGATATCTATTAAGATCTACTTCATTTAAAGCTTTAGTAACACTATTAAGTGTGCACTCTGTTAAGAGATTTGTAAAGAACAGTTAAGTCCACCTTCTACAAAAGGATTTTAGATGTGATGCACTTGTTAGAATGCAACTATATAAGTCTTTGATCTGATGATGTATGAAATCTTTAATTGTTGATAAAAGATCCTATTAAGCTTCATACATATAAGTAATCATCCTTCCATGATTGAATAATACCTTTATCTGCTTGTCGGTAGCCTCTGTGTGTTCTTGACAACCGATGTGATCTGTTTCTAAACTTTGCATGAATTCTACCTTCTACTCCTTAGATGCTCTTCGTGGCTATCAACAACAATGAACTCATATTTCACAATTGATTTGAACATCTATTTATACTAGTTTTTGGCTTAATTCTTGATTCATGCTTCGTAAGTTAACTCTAGATCCAAGGTTTACAACTTGACCTTGATCTTTAGTTAGATATGTTTTAGATCCGTTAGGTTGCATTATAACATTTACATAAAGCTTTCTTGGCCCTCAATTTGTGATTTAAAATAAATTAAAACTCTATAAATAGAATTACATTTCTTTATCCGTCGTGTAAAAATCAGATCCACTTTTTGCGGGTTCTTTAACTGACTGTCGATTTTCTTGGTCGTCGGTGTTCCTTACTTGAACTGGTCGTCGAGTATGCATTTTCTATTCCTTCGGTTTTGTTCTCAAAATTGTGTCACCGGTGATGCTTGTAGTCATCGGTGATGCTTGTCAATTCCATACTTAGCATTTTTCTTATGACCTTTGTGTTCTATCAGGTATGCTCGTTGTTCGCCGGTAATACTTGTAGTCCGCTGGTAATGCTTGTAGTTTGCCGGTGATCTCTGTAGTCTGCCGGTGATCTTTGTCAATGTTTTTAACTAAGTATACTAATGGAAAAATTAATGTCATCATCAACTTCCTCTAAATTTGTGGCTTGACTTTCAAAAATGGGGTTATCAAATGATGAGAAATTTGAATTCAATATAGTACCTCTTGGATCTTGTGATGTTCTTCCACCTCTGGATGATCTTCCTCCCCTTTTCCTTGACTGTAATTCCTAATACACAAATCCCTCCTTGTTTGATCTTGTTGGAGTTCAGCTCATTAAAATCCATACTGAGAGTTGTAACTGAAATTGAGAACAACCATATAACTAGTAGATCAGAACTAAGAAGCAGTTTGTGGTCCCACCGAGCGTGCCAAAAACTGTTGAGGTTTAGAATTGTCACCCCAACTCTGGCATTAGGGCTGCATGGAAATTCCATCCTAACAATGGAAACCTTCTCTAGTTGTGGGTAGACTATGTATGAGAAGGAGTCTCCGAATTCTAGGCCGGTTCCTATTGAATTTTGGTATCAATTTTATACTATCTTCTCCAGATTTTGGGAGGGAAAGAGGGAAACTCTAACTAAAATTGCATGAATAAAACTTGAAAAGGTGATACACCAAATAGATTCAAATCTCTCAAAGCTTCAAACTGACACTCACTTATCATACCCTAATGATCTCTGCAATATCACTCACTACCCAATACATAGGCTAATTTAGAAGGTCACTACTAGGGTTTAACCACAAATAGCAATCTTATTATCAATAACATGCATATTCTAAAAAAGGCTTATATTCTGTAATATAGAATAGGCAATGATGCACTTCACTAATCCATGCTACAAATGTATTACACTTGAATGCAGAAAATTGAATAGGATTGAACATATGATCACCACAAGATGTATGAAAAATGGGGCAACTATATTCTTCTCAAAATCTATATGTAGTTACATGACTGAATCTCAAATGGCAAGGAATAAAAGCATCCTCTTGCTCAAAATTTATATCACCAACATGAACCAGCAATGGATACAAAACATAAAATAGATAGCTATAGGAACAAAAAGTTCACTAAAAGCTCTTCTTTCTACAATCTTGGATCCCTAAACATGAAGCCAAGGATCCACTATATAGCCCACATGGCTTAATTTTTGAAAATATTCCCCCCCCCAAAAGGTCTCCTAAACAGAAAGAAAGCCCTAAACAAAGACCAAAATGATGCCTACAAATTAGCCCCCCGTCAAGATAGAGCATATCCCTAAATCCATGGCATGATCAATGCCCAAAATGAAGCCCTAAAAGCCAATTTAAAAAATGAGACTCCTAAAGTTGGCATTTTAAAATATTTTCACCTTTTTTACATTATGTCACCAACTTATTACAAAAAGTTTACAAAACCTATCAACATCTAACCCCAAATGCCTAAAATCCCATCCACCCTTGTATGTAAAATCCAATTCTTTAAATCCTGACACCATATAACACATCACCCTAACTCAACAAGCTGACACCAAAGCATATAACCCTAACTCCACTTCAAAGCCGCTCATACAATAAAAATATCTCGGTGGTTAAGGGGACTGTAGTTAATCTTACCCTTAACCTTTGTACTTCGATGGACCTCAAAATTGCATTCAATTTATCAAAATTATTGTTATTTCATCTTGTACTCTGCGGTTTTGAAAGAACTTAGGGTTTAATACTGTCTAATGCTTGGCGTCACCATGCTTCTATCTTCTTGTTCTCTCTGCATTTGATCTTGAGCATGGATTTTCACCATTTTGCAAACAAAGAGCTTGGGGTCTTTTTCGGAATCGACTCATCATGGCTTGAGTCTTGACTTGGAGTCTTATTCACAGGCTCCAATTACAATCTGGAGTCACCTACTATTATAAACTTAGGCTGTACTAAGGATGTGCGGGCTTCTTTAACTGGGAGTTAAAATGCATGATTACTGTCTGTACATGGGCTGAAGGGTGGCATCTGGTATTGGAGTCGACTATTACCCTTTTTGAAGTCACTTACTGTTATCAAAAAGCTTAGGCTCTACATTGAGACTGGCCATCCACTACAATTGAAACCGTAACTTGGAGATAAGTTGACTCCTTCATTAATCATTCTATCTTTTCCCTTTATGCATGTTGTTTATATTCCATATTCCAAGGTGCTTGAGATAAGCTTCTGTGCATTTAAAATAGATTGATCCCTATGTATTTTGATGAATGTTGTTCATTAATGAGGAATCTGTCTGCTGCCATGGGTGTCTATATTTGATGTCTTTTAGTTGTCCCTCTGCTATTTCCAGCCATTATGCCTGAATAACCACTATTTGCATCCTCCTTTGAGTTGGTATCATTGTCTCCATGCTCACTTGTGTCATTGCCCAATGTTGACTCCTCCACTGGACGTCTATAGTATTTGTCTTGTACAGAGACAATGTTGTTTGTATTTGAATTTGAAGCATCTTTGCTGTCTTCTTTTATGCATTTTGTATCTTCTGCGTAATAAATAGTGTAAAAATACACTGATTACTCCAATTTTACGTAACATATCACCCATGGGGTTCGAGCATGGGCTCGTGACTCACACGGGTAACCTTTATGACATGAAGTTCAAATATAAAAAGATACATCCTCTGTATTCTGAATCTGGTTGAATAGAAAGTTGCATGCACTGAACTTTCAATTTGTTTTCCAAACATGAAAGATGTATCAATAACAATATTATTTATTTTGATTGATACATAACCCTGCCATTTCAATCACACCAAGACAATGCTTGTTTGCTCTGTTTTGCATAAACTTTTATTGATCTTGAATATGCACTTTTATGAACTATATTCTCCCTTGTATATGCATATCACTTTTTTTTTTAAAAAGGTAGATCACAGTGATATGTACAACACCATCATTTGATTTTCATGTATAACAGTAATATCATTTGGCCTTCATTATGATAAATACTATATTTGTTATCTGAATTTACATAACAACATTTCAAATCATTGTTTATTCTGGCATAAGTACTCTGTTATTTGATCATTATTCTTTGTTATGCCCATTTTACTTGAATAACATAGTTGTCTATCCTCCTTTTGCATATGATCATTTTCAGCATCATTACTATACTCTTCTTTTTTTGGTCCCTATGCAGCTACTTTTGATCATTCCTTTCCTTTTTTCATGCAAATGTATAACAACATTTTATGATACTGTTCTTACTCTTATGGCATCTGCATATCAGCACCCATAGTGTCGAAATCTGTAGCAGCATGTATGCACCCTATAGCAACTTGTTATGTACTACATTTCATATGCACACTACTACAGCTTCTCCTTCTACATCTTCTCTTTCCTTATGCATGTGAGCAGCAGCCTCCTGAGATGTAAACAATCTTTCTTGCATGTAATGGCTTATGTGAAGTTCGAGCATGGGCTCGTGACATCCATTGTATTTCCTTTTTTGCTTCCTGCATTCAGTTACACATCCACCTAATTGCACCCATATCATCAATCAATCTGTTAGGTCAGCAAATAAAATGACTCAACTAATGTTTGTGGGTGAGTGTCATCCAAGATGACACTCATTCATGAATATTGGTCGATTTATTTGTGTTTGTTGAATTAACAAGTTGATAAAATTTTGAAAAAGGTTTCTTAGACAGAAATACTAAATCCCTTTCATTCAGATATCTAATTATAAAAACAAGAACCACATACATCAAAGTGACTATAAATAGCAAAAGGTTTCATGTTTAGAACAAGTCCCTTTAATACTATGTTTCAAATATTGTGGCTACATGTTTTCTTGTTACATTGATTTTATTCAGATTGATATGTAGAATTAGAAAAATTGATTGTATGAAGTTTCTTTTCTATGTATTGCTTAGATCCAACTAGATCTAACACCCCCTTATTCCTCTTATGATGTAGGTTGAACCCTAAAAGACCTAAATGCAGATGAAGACATGGGCTATGGAGACCTTGGACTTAACAGATCACCAACAAGGAATTCAACCACAAGGCAATGCATGGGACCCCTACTCCACACTTATATCATGCTTTCTATTTTGCAATGTACTATTTACTTGACATAAAAAGAAAAAAATGAAATAACACTTGTATATTACATTTAGTTTGAATGCACAATGTAATTGATCAATTTGTAAATTTGAAATTCTGGAATGTGATGAATTCTTAGAGCACAAATGATAACTTTTGACAATGAATGTAATGATAAAATGTTGATTAATAATATATGAAGGATAGTATTAATTGGACTCTTCTAAAATGCAATTTTTTCCTATTTGTAGTCATTTTGATGAATGATTTAAATTAGGGTAACAAGGTGAACAAGGTTCTCTATACAACTTGACCTCATTACCATTTACAGGAATCGTTGCATAAGATAAGTCTAACTGTATTCTTCCACCCACTGTTGCTTCCCATTGTCTTGACAGAAGCAAACCATAATGGGGTTTGGTATCCACAACAATTATGTCCATTCTATAGGTAGCTTTTGGGAAAGCAGAAATTTTTACTTCAATGTCTTTCAATGTTCCTATCACAGGAACTTCCCTATTATCCATTGCATAACAACTTCCAGCAGGAGTGGTGACTTGAAGGCCTAATTATTTCATGACATGATATGACATCACCATTGTTGCAACACCAGAATCTATCATGCAATTCTTCACTAAGAAATTATTAACCACCAAAGTGACATAAAATGGCTCAACAGACAGTGATTCTTGAGTAATTACATTGCCAATGCAGATATTGGAAATTTCTTTTCTTTTTTCTCGTCTTTTCATTTGTTATTCCTTTTCCTTGACAGATGGAATTTCCTTTCTATCATCATTTGAAGTCAAGGATATTTTTTCCTGGTTTAACATAGAGACATCATATATCCCTCTCAAAAGTGCTAATGCAGCTTCTTTATGCTCTTTTATTTTTAGCATCTCCATTAGTGGGACTGAAACTTTCATCTGAGTTAGAGCATGTTTCATGTCAAACATGGGTAGTTCAAAGGATACATCACCCATTTTTTACCTTTCTTATCTTTATCATTGGCTACTTGCTCCTCTTTTGTTCCTTCCTTTTCCTTCCGATCAGAAGAAGGTTCTTCTTGTATTGCAGACTTCTTATCTTTGCTTTCCTTGATAGGAGAATCTACAACACCTTGAGGGGAGTCTTTTCTTATATATGTAGGGGAAATTTTACCTTGAGTAGGCTGCACTCTCCTATTTATCAAATTGTATGCATCCCTAGCTTGATTGATGGCTGCAGTAGTCAAGGACCTCCTTTCTTCATCTGTAGGAATTTTGAAATGAGAATGTGACTTATCATTTCCTACTGCATTTACAGTTGCTTGAGACATAATATCAGCCTCATCATTTGGATAGGGAACAACCTGTGGCTGATATTCTAAACTAAAATTTTCCTCTGTATTCATATTCTCAGAGGGTGGGTTATTATTTGAAGACCATGGATAAGGTCTTTTCACTGTAAACATATTAATGGTAGGGCCTTCTTGCCTTGCACCTTTTTGTTCATCCCTCTCATCCATTTGATCAGATAAGGCTTGGGCTACCACACATTGATATCAAGAATGTGGCATGTTGCAGGCATCACACCAAGGAGTATTTTCAACATAATTTGTACTATTTCTTTTTAGGGGATCAGATGTTTCCTTGGCTTTTTGGTTCTCTTGATCTTCAGGGACAGACTTACCATTATTCCAGTTTGTTTTGTATGGGTAATCCCTTAGGTTAGGCTACTTATCAAACCTTTGGTTTGAGTATTTGTTATCACGGTAACCTCCCCTATCATTTTTGTCCATTTTAGCAGTGAGATGTTTCACTGCACTTACTAATTTGTCAACCGTGTCATCTTTTTTGACAGATTTTCTAGCTGGTCCCTTTTCTTTCCAAAGTTTACTATCATCCCCTTTTCCCATCTTTCCTAATGCTTGACTATTGCTCTCAATGTTGATAGCTACTTTGTATGCATCTCTCAAGGTTGTTGGGTTTTTGTCCCTAAGAAGGTAAGAAATATTACCATTAGTAGCATTAAAATAAGTGGTCAGACATACTTCCTCATCTAACCTCAACACTTGGAACAATTTATTCATGGCCTTTTGGAATCTATTGTTAAAGTTTGCCATACTCTCATTAGGTAATTTCTTGATGTTATTGAATTCATTCAACATATAACCAGAGTTCACATGTTCTCTTGACTGTTCCCTAAAATATTTTACAAACTCATCCCAAGATGCAATGCTATTATTAGGTAGATTTCTAAACCAATCCCTAGCATCTTCTGTTAAGGACTGAACAAAAAGCTTCATGATGACATCTTCATTTTCAATTTCAAAATTAGTTATCTTATCACTGAAAGCTTTCAAATGTTTGTCATAAGTTATGACATTATTTCCTGTGAATTTATGGATTTTATCTCTTACCTCATTGGGGATCACATTTGGGTGACCAAGAATGCCATCAAAGAAAAGGGCTCTATATCTGTCCATATGGACAAGTCTCCTTTGGAAGTTTCCCAACGCATTATTGTCACTTGGTCTAGCTATTCCTCTTTGATTTTGAATAGGTGGGGGAACACTTTGCTTTAGGTTAAAGGCTTGAGAACTTGGACCAGGACCAGCAGGTTAAGAAACTACACTTGGGCCAGAAGTTTGAGCACTTGGATTCAGGCCAGAAGGCTGAGTTTTAGGACCAACACCTTGACTATTTGGACTAGGATCAAAAAATTGATTTTTTTGCTGAATCCCATCATTAACAGGCATGGATCTACTTGCAGTGGTCTAGGTAGTATCATGTAAGAGAGCTATTTTCATCCTCATATCAACCGTAGCAACCTCTAACTCCAACTGTTCTAGCTGTTTGGCTAGATCTTACGTGGCTTTTCTGGATTGTTCAAGTTCTAGATCAACTCGAGGTATTCCAGCAGGGATAGTCATGTTTTTCTTAGGATCATCTATAATAATAACAATAGCCTATTTCTTACCCTTATTGAGGACATCTTTACTACTTTTCTTGAGTTTTGCATTCTGTTTAACCTCATATGGGTGCAATTGTCTGATGATAGGTCCATCTCCTTCAAACTCATGTTTGCTAGAGTTTGATTTCTTATTTGCGGATTTCTTCCTCAAAGCATCAAGATCACCAAATAAGTCTATATCTAGGCCTTTAACCTCTTCACTTAGGCTCTTAGCCTTGAAGTCATTTCTTCTCATTTTTTCTCAGAGTTCTTCTCTCTCTACCAATAAGTCATATAGCTCTTGTTCACGCCTCTTCCTTGCATCCACTATCTCTATTTCTTGCTCCTTTTTCTTTCTTCTCAAAGACAAAACCTCTTCTCTTAGCTTATCAGAATCATAAGAGGTTGTCTCAGCAACAAATATTTCTTTTGGTGGAGCCAGATTTTCTTCTGCAGGGAAGAAACCTGCAACTATCATCTCTCCTTCTATAAAAGGATCAAAAGATGTATCATCTCTACTAGGACCTACAGGCCTTGATTTCTCAACACTGTTAGATGAGGATGGCCTTCTTTCAAGAATAGGGGTCTCCATTCTCCCCTTTGAAGTATTTGGGGAATCATGATTGGATCCACTTCTCTTGGACCATTGTCTCCTTCTAGGTGTATGGAGCTCTTGTCCAATATCCTTCTCAGGATTAGATCTATAATAAGACCTGGTGTTTCTTTGTCGACTCATCTTTTAAAATAGACAAGTATATCCAATATTTTCAATATGCAAATCACACTAGAATGCATAGAGACTAGAGTCGCCACCTCTTTTTAGAGGACAAATATATATAAAATAGATGAGAATCTTGTCCCAACTTAGACGTTCTTTCACAAAAATAAGTCTCAACAAAGCCCATATTCAAGGTTTTCATAGTATTTTCTCACCTTGACCAAATATGTAATCACAAGAGCACTATCCTTTACTATCTATATTAGTGTAGATTCACTTTCTCCTACAATTTTTTCTTCAAAAACATGTACTGGGGCACATCAGAGAAATTTAGAACCGCCACTCAATCTATGTGAGATAATATTTGTATCATTTTTAGGATCATGACCTTCATGCAGTGTGCAATGATAGATAAACATAATAGACTCGCTCCTACAATTATTAGGAAAAATATACTTATTCTTAGTATCACAAGGACTAACTCTCTGATAAACATAACTCTAGAACATTAAAAGTATTCCCTAGTAGAGTCACCAATTTTTTAATGCGACTCGAATGGGAAAAATCAATCTGAAATTTGATTTAAATTTTAAAATAACACTAGAGATTTTCTAAAAATCACAACAAGACTTTCATTTTTTCCCCAATAGAGTCGCCAATTTGTTAACGTTTTTTCTTGTAGAATCACAATAGAGCTATCAAGCTTGACTCCTAGATTCCCAATTCTTGATTCATATAGGTAAAAGGATAATTAATAAGGATACAATACTTCTTCTTCTTCAAGCCTCACATCACTCAGGTGGGTATACCTTTCTCAGATTATTATTTCTTAGTAACTCAACAATGGGCTTAAAATTACACTGATTTGTTTCCTGCCTTTTACTGCAACATATGATAACACATCTTGCAGGTGAACACAACCAATTTAATGAAAAGTTTAACAAGATGGATTATGAACATGGCAAGGGAAAAAAATAATGAAATAAAGATTCTCATCCTTCTTCTTTTTTGAGTTCTAGACTTAGGAAGGATAACCTACTAATTCTCTCTTCAAGGAATCACCATAGTGAATTGTATTTCTCAATACAATTAATTAGACATATATGTTCTTAATAACAGAAATAAAAGATTTTGTTTATAATTGATTGATGATAAGAACTACTTGTCAATAACTTGACTAGTGCCTAATCCTGGGCAAAGAGTCATAATGGAACATACATTCACAAAGAAAACAATTAATTAGAACACAAATAAAATCCCAGATAGAATTCCTTACAAACTATCCTCTCATTCTCACATCTCTATATCAAATTATTGCACAAAGACCTAACCCTCTGGAACTATTTGCAAGATTTAATCCCTCCTTGAAATAAACTCACAAATAATAGCACAGTTACCTTATAACTGATACATTTAAGATGTCTTACAAATTAAACATACAAGAGCTGAAACATAAATGAAAAAAGGCATCAAAGATCTAAAACGGGAAATTCCATTGTATTTTATTAATAACTTTATGATCCAATACATCCAAATAGACTAAAAACCTTTTGAAAACTAGACAAAATTGAAAAGGCCACCTCACAGTTGTGATTTTACTATCCTTTACAATGTCTTGCCACTTTCTATATATATGGAGCATTAGCCATCTTGGAATCCTTAAAAATAAAGGATGCAACAAGCTTTAGATGGCTAAGCTAACCCTAAAGGTATTAAAAGACAAAATTTACAATTAGACCTCTAAATGGTGGAAAGACAAAACTTGTTGAAAATCAAATTTGATCTTCAAACCTTCAATAGATGACACCTTTGTCTGTTGATATTCTAGATAACTGCATGTAGTTATAATGAGACCTAGTGACCTCCATTTCAGACAAACTTACAGTAGTCTTTATGATAAGTATCATCCCTGTGCTCAGAGATCAGGTGTCAGATGTCCTTCTACTCTTCATCCATGATGTCAAGGTCAGCTGTCGCAGGCTTGTTTTTCTTGGGCTTTGTAAGAACATCCCATGCTGCTACATCTTCTTCTATAGGCCAATTAAAGCTCTGAATGCTTTCTAATTGTGCCTTTTGCCTCTCCCATCTAGCATCTATTATGATTTTAACATCTATCAATTTTTTTTTGAAATATGTCTCTGCCTTAAATGCCTCATCCAAGGTTCTATTGAACCTTTCCATATCTAATTCATTGGTGTCAAAAACAAATGCCTCTTTACTAGGCTATAATGAATCAAATTCATTTCTCCATATCTCCACTGCCTTGGTATGATTGTCCTATGACCTTATTGAAGGAATAAACTTGTTGTAATCAGATCCAAACATGTTCAATCTGGTTTCTATCTAATTTTCATTTCCCTTGAAGAAGGACAAGGTTACCCCAATTTGTTTTATCTCATCACCTACTTGTGTGACTATTTTTGGTAGGTTTGCCCTAAGTGGCAGTAGGGATGCTAACCTTTCAAATAAATTGGTCCTAACTGACCAAGTACCAAAATAGGGGTTCAATATTGATATAAAATTAGTTACCTCAACTTGTAGGCTGGGCAACTTGTTGTAGGCAGTATGCACAAGATCAGATTTATCTTTCAAAATATTAATTTTGTGCTACAAAATATTCAAAAAGGATTCTAAAGCCACATTATTCTTCTCTGTATCTTTCTATTTTGTTTCCCTCTGAGAATCCCCTACATCCTCTATTTGTACAAGTGCATCTTCATCCTACTTAGGTTCAGCAGGAACAACTTCACATATCTCTCGTAGCTTCTGAGTCAATTCTGCTACCAACTTCTCTAGTGCTTTGATCTTTATCAATCCCAATTCTCTGTCCTTAACAACATGACTTGCCTCATCAAATAGCTTCTGATATCTATTTGACATTTGTACAACCTTTTCTTCATTGAGGTGAGAAAAGTGAGTTAGGGCCTGCAAAATTTCTAGATCCCCTGTATTATGAACAGACTAGATGATTTTGTCCCCTTCCATCTTCTCTTATACATTTATTAGTGATGGATTTTGGTTCTTGGGAGCTAGAGCCCACATAGTTAGGGTTTGAGATTGTGCATTATAACCATACCCTTTAACCATCTCTTCCACCTGTGTCTCTATTAAAAACTTGATATCCGGTTGCCTTATGATTTGATCAATAATGAAGGCTGAAGGAAGATCCCATAACTTCACTAGTAACATGCCACTAGACTTCACTAATTGTCTAGCTTCATAAGGGGTCATGTTCTCAGATTCTCAATCATATTCTTGGAGATCCTATAAGGCCTCACTTGTTATAGAATCTCCTCCCTCCAATTGCAGTTGTGCTCCCACTTGTTGTTGTTTAGCCGAAATAAGGAAGTCCTTGAATTCTTTAGTCTTTATGAATTCATCATCTTTCAAGAATTCTTCCTGTTGTACCTCCCTTTCATCTTGACACAATAAGAGAGGTATCTCAAAATTTTCATCTGTCTTCTCTTTTCTTCTTGCCTTCTCTTATGATCTTTCTCAATTGATGATCATAGGCTCTTGTCCCAGTTGTTGTCAATCAAGATTGCACCTATAGCTGGATGCAGAATCTAGCCATCCTGTTGAAACATGGAAACATTCTCTTTGGTGGATGAGAGAATGAATCTCCAGATTCTAGGTCGGTTCCTATTAGATCTGGGATAGCACCTAATATTGATCTTTATGGTTTTCTAGCAAAAGGGAGAAAGATAACTGAAAATGAATACTAATTAAGAAGGTGATACACCAAAAATGGATACAGATTTGTCAGAATTGAAATACTGTACCTACAAGACACACATTACTGAATTCTGCAATAATTTTCACTTCTCAACATCTAGGATGGTTTAAAATCCACTATTAGGGTTTGGTGCCACTAATGGTAGGAATTCAACCAGCAAACAGGTAATTTCTACAAAAGGTTAATTCTTTATAACTTAGAATAGGAATTTAGAGCAATTCACTAATCTATGCTTGAAAGGGATAAACACTTAAATGCATAAAAACTTAAAAGGATTAATGATAGAACTCAGAAAAGATATGTGAATAATAAGGCCAGCTTTATTATCTTTAGAATCTACAAAACTGGTGATCTGATGTTAGGATCTAGGACCGTTACACGTGAATAATAAATTTTTATCCCAATCAAATGAAGGTCTTCAAAATGTATTTAAAATGCTTTTAAACATAATAATTAAATAATGATAATTTGAACAAAAGAGAGAAAGATGAGAGAAGATGAAACACAAGTTGATAACAGAGTTCACCAATTGGCTACATCTCCGGGTCCCTCCAATGGAGTGGCCGATCCTTGATTATGCTCCAGAAAATGGTTACAAGGTCTTCAACCTGTTACAAGATTCACGTCTCCTTGGAGGATAATGAATTACAGAAGAAATCCTCCTTTACACATGCAACAAGCTCCAAATGCATAAGGACAAAATTCACTATCAAAGTCCTAATTCCAACTCTAAAATTCTCTCACAATGTTTCCTCCCAAATCACCACTAAAAATCCAGTAACTCACACTCCCTTTTCACCCCTTTTTATACAAAGAATTTACTCAATATGGTAGATAACCATATGATTTACAAAATATTCTCAATCTCCCATCATTTACAACAAATCCCCCCAAAATAATAATATCTCTTAAAAATACCCATTAAGATAACATACTTTTTAAAATTCCCACGAAAATAACCTTGGAATATTTGTGGTTATTTCTTAACTACTATTATTATCAACTTTGGGTGTTTAAGGATAAAGTTATCTAAATCCGCACCAAAAATCATGCTTCCTTAGTTGGTTTTCACGACCTTTTTGGGATGGTGGGTCGATGGTTGAAATCGTCAGCCCACCATTTCCTCTTAACTTGTCCGACTGTATGTTTAAATATATTATGGTGCTCATCACAATTAAAACTTGCTGTCGGTATGTTGGTTAAGGAAGTGGTGGGATTGGAGGTCACGGGTTCCATTCTGAATATGGCCATATTAATTTCTATAGGAATTTAAAGTGGCGGGAGATGTAGATAAATAAGATAAGTGCCATAATTATTTCAATGAACACATGTGCCGCATTGTTTAGGAGGAGCGTTTTTAAAAACATAGGTCACGATTTTGAATCCCCAACTTACGAATTTTGTTTAAGACCGATTGCTGCCACATGGTGCCCAATCATTGGGCCACGTGGCACAATACAATTTGCCATCGGATGACAAGTGTAATCCCTAGATTATGCCAACTGTGCACTCTGCCACATCACTAATAGTGCCATGTCACCTGCTACATTAGCATCCCATTTTGACTGTACTTGCCGACATCATCAAGTCAACCTTTTCTTTTGCAAATTTGACTGGCCATAACTTCTACACATGGACTTCGTTTGACTCCATTCAAGTTGCATTGGATTCGTATCAAAGAGCTCTTTGACATGGTGTTGATTTATGGAGTTTTTGGAACACTTCAATTTTTGGTGAAAATCCACCTAGATCAACTGGTTACAAAATACAAAAAGAAGTGCAAAGGAATGATATGTTCACTAATACAACTTATCTCTCCAATTATGAACCCCTACAAATGAATAAGAAGTTCAAATATATAGCCCTCAAGGCTAATCTCGAAAAAACATCCCCCCACAAGGTGCTCCTAAACAGATAGGTACTCCTGATTTCAAGGCTCAAATGATTCCCACAATGTAATCTCCAAAAGCCCCTCCAAAATAGCTAAACCCTAAATTTATGGCATAAGTGATGCCAAAAATAAAATCTAGCCCTCGAAGTAATAATATCCTAATGTTTAATATTTGGAAGAATTACATATTTTTAATATATATTAATATATAAAGAATGTATTAAAATACCTAAAGTATATCAAAGAATAACCTAAGATGTAAACTCGACCTAAAAACCCAAACCCAAAACATGAGTCAAAAAACCCCATCAAAACCACCACCATAGTTTAAAAAACCCTAACTCGACACTTTACACTATGGTCCACATGACCCAAAAAATATCCCTGACATATCATGTGATGATGATGTCGTGGCACTAGTAGTGGAGTTGTCGTGCACTATGGTTGACAGAATCTTAACTCTTTTTGCATTGTGGACTTCAAAGTTTTATCAAATTTGAACTTTAGGTATTCAATTCCTTTTCATTCTGTGACTTTGAAGAAAACTTAGGGTTTGTTTGGCGCCGTCATGCTAGGTTGAATCCGGAATTTGAAGCCATTACCAATGGTGTTGTAACTACATTTGTTCATGTTTTTATGAAACTCGGGCTTCTTGTTGTTAACTGGACATGGTTTTTGGAGTTCAACTCCTCTCTATTAATGTCACCATACTGAGAAGGTAACTCAAACTCTACTACAATTTGTATGTTTCTTTGAATAGTGTGGATTTTGTATATGTGTTTTACACTGAAGTTTTGAAGCCATGAATAATGGTGTTTTGTATCTTGTTTAGGAAGCTCGGGCTTCTTGCTGTGAACTGGAGTGTATCTGAGGTTGAACTTTTCATTGTAGAGTTCACAAAAAAGGTAGAGCTATATCATTAATTTATCAATTCCCAATTAAAATTGAACCTTGGTTGTAAGTTCTATAGCAATGAAGGACAAATAAACTGTCTAATCCTCTACTTGATCACATTTCAGAATGATAACACAGAAGGCAAAGTCATAAAGCTGCAAGAAAGAAGGATCATATCACAGACATTTTATTTTCCTAACATTGTTTGTTCCATGTACAGAGATAGGTTTTGAAGACTAAGTAGGTTGTTGAAAGAACGCACATAAGCTACAGGTGCGAAACTTTCCAATCGAAGACTTGTAGAGGCGAAGACTTGCAGAGGCGAAGACTCGAAGACCGGTGAACTAAGAGGAGGCTGTCGAGGGGGCATGCATATATTACAAGCATGGGACCTTTCAGATGAATCATGGAGTTACAAGAAGTAGGCTGTTGAAGGGACATGATTTACATCATGAAACCTTTCAACCAACATATCAAGGTTTAAAGGTTACATAGTTTTATTTTTTGATGGAACGGAACGGGAAAAAATTGCAAAGGAACTGAGGCTTATGACTAATACCACTTATGGGAGTCACGAACCCGTGTTCGAACCCCGTAAGTGATGGTTAAATATGCTGAGAATAGGTACCAGGCAGGCTGATTGTAATTAATTACAACATTCTTGAACAGGATGACATAGTCTAAAAAATAAAGGTAATTTTATACTTTATGTTCCTAGAAAGTAAAGATTGAATATTACGCAATGCTGGTTTGAATTACGTATATGAAAAGCATTAGATGATGCAGTGCATAAAAGATATAAGGAACAGAAAATACAAAGTACATGAATGGATAAAATTAGCAAAGGTACTATATCTGAAACAGATCTGAAAACAATAGAAGGTACAGTTCATTATAAAATCAAAACAACAGTTTTCAGTCAAGCAGGCAGCAGATATACATGATAGTGTAACTATTTCAATGACAACAATACATGCTAAGTAGAAGTGAGAGTTGTATTGAAATACATCAAAGTGGATGAAGCTGTAAAGAATGATAAGCAAAATGTAAAGCAAATGTTTGAGCCAGAGTTTAGTAAGAGTTTCATAACTATAATGCAAGGAAGAAATGCAACAGAAAATGAGTGATGACAGCAGAAGGTTTCAGCAGTCAGACATAGTGATGAGAGGATATACAATGCTAGAAACAGAGGTAAAAAAGYAGTCATTAAATGCCATGGATAGAATAGTCATATATATGCAAAGACTTGATGATTAAAAACATCAAAAAGACAATGCAAAACAAGCCTTGAGGATGTGCCATAAAGACTAGGACAAGAAGGCATGGCTCAATCAAAACCGGACCACAGAGCAATTTTATACATGAAATAAGAAAGACATAGGTACAGTGCAGTGATCAATAATAAAGGAGCAACTACATTGGTATTTATAATGCATTTTTGATGACATGAAGCAGTGTGCTGATACTCTGGACAAGCTCATGTCACATAGGTTTGGTTGGGTTTTTTAATGTGCCTAATTGTTCTAGTTATGAAAAAAATCCCAGATTACTTTAAGATTATTACTGAACCTATGGATTTGGGATCAATAAAGACTAAGGCTAGAGTAGAGGCGCTATTTGAGTCCAACTATCTTTGTAGCTGATGTGAGGCTGACTTTTGCTAATGCAATGAAATAAAATCTTCCTACTAATGATGTTCATAAGATGGCGGTTACTTTGAAAAAACTATTTGAGAGCCTTGAGAAATGTGATAGCCCAGTCATGTTAAAAAGAAGGTTTTTTAGCAAACTGATAAGGAAAGGGAACTATTTTTGTGCTTAGTCTTTGAATACCTGGATGTAGATGTAAAGGAAATTAATGCCAATCCTCCATTCTCAAGGCCTGTTCATTCATAGTTTCATGGATTGACTCTGCAGATTGTGACTCGCTGCCACAGTTATGGGAATTGCACAGATTTTTTTTTATCACAGTTAATAGCTGCAAGAAGTGATTTTGGAGATCAGATTTTCTGAAGTTTGAAGTGATCAAGTATAAACAATGACAGTGATTTAATTTTTGTTTCTCTCAAATCTGTTCATGGGGTCATAATAGCAGGAGCACTATTGTTATGGCCAAATGGATAAAGTGACAAATAGAAGTCAAAATATTTTCAAGGAATGAATAGATTCGAGGATTTCTACAAATAAAGTTGCGGGCGGCAAAATACATCCAAAATTTTCTTTAAACCCTCGGCCATAGCGGTGTTTGCAGTAAAAAAATGCTCGAACTTGTAATAGTTCTAGTGGATCAGTAGATATTATTGCATGCTAATTTCAACAATGTGGAAATAATGCTTTAGAAACAGTGATAAACAAAGAATATAGAGATTTGCAGGCCGTAAACTACAATGAACAAACCCAGATAAAGTTTGAGTATCAAGTATGGAATACACAGATACCCTAGCATGGCGGCATCAACAACAGAGATTACATAATGTAAGCAGGGGATATGCAAATGACGATTATGTTCAGATACATAGCCATCAAGCATGGAATATCAGATACGTGCCAGAAAGTTTATTCACTACGACAGAGATTCAAAGAAATACACAAGTTTTCTAACAAGAAAACATGGCGGCAGTCCAAACTAAAGCATATAGATTTATAAATGAAATGTATTTTTCTTAACTAAAAGCTTTCAATAGCAGGAAGGAAAAGAAGAAAAATACTTATTTGTTAGTATTTTTGAAGCTGAGAAAGGAGAATTCCGTAAAACTCTGTCACAGTTCGCGCATTCAAAGAGAGACAAAAATGAAAAAAACTCAAAGTTGAAACCGTAAGCCACCAAGAGGCATATCAAGTTTTCCAGTTTCAAATCTAAGACCGGTCTATGAATCAGAAATAAAGAGTAGATAAAGTTGACTATGGTAACTTCCAGTCAGATTCAACAGAAGCAAGATAAGATGCAGAGAGGAGTTCCAGTTCATGGCGGCGCCAAACCAAACCCTAGGTCTTCCTCTACATGCTGCGGAAATACCTAATGAAAAGCCAAATGAAGATGTGATCGAAATGAATAAAAACCCTTTGCAAGGTTGTATAAACTTTTGGAGTCCACGAGAAAACAACAGTGCATGATACATCCCAAGAATGCCACGCTATGAAGATCACATGGCTTTATATTTAGCGAAGCAGAGATGTACAGTTTAAAACTTAAGTCCAAGTCATGTCGACTTTAGATAGAGTACTTAGGATATTTATTTATTTTGTTAGATATCATGTATTTAATTATATGTATATTTGTTTTCTCTCTTTTGGATTTTAATTTTAATTATGCATGTTACAATATTATGTTATATTTAAATTAAAATAGGTAATTTCTTATTATCTATTTTAATTTAAATATATTATATTGTGTATATATAATTAAAATTAAAATTTGATTTTATATTTATTATAATAAACAAATAATATATTTATACTTAATACATTAGTATTGGATAAAATTATTTTTTAATCCTATTTTATATGTTAATGTATAAATATATTATTTGTTAACTATAGCAAATATAATTTAGGAAAAAATATATATTTAATTTTGTATAGAATATTCTAGCAAATAAGTATATAACTGAAGTATCTCTCAAGTTCATCATCTTGATCAAAGGATGAGTCTTTCAGTTCTGTTCAGATTGGAGGCAAATTAGGGACAGTTTGGGTCACTTTGAGTTCTTTTTTGAGTTCAGCATCAGTTGATATCAGTTAAGGTTTCATTTGGAGCAGTTTACCATCAATTCACAGTAGTTACACTCACTTTTTGATAGATTTTTCTTCCATATCTAACCCCTCATATATTTGCATGATTTTTGGGAGTTATGGAGCAGTTTGACATGATTTTGAGTAACAGTTCAGTCATACATCACTTGAGGCAGTTATTGGGGCACTTTGACTTCACTTTCTGACAGTTTGACTCATCTTTTTGGAGGCTTTTCTCATGCATACGGATTAGGGTTTTTGCGAACTCTATTTTACCTCATTTTGACATCATTATGGAGGACCTTATTTTTGGCTCACTTGTTTTGCATGTTGCAAACTTGAGAGAGAATTGTAAGGCATTGTAGCAGAGATTTGTTCCAGCATTGATATATAGAGATACCTGTTCCTCCCCATTGGTTTTGAAGCGTAATATTGTGAGTTTTATTGCTTGAATGTTGTGTTAGCCTTCATTTTAAGCTGCATTCCTTACTCCATTTTAGAATCTTGATACACATAACTGCAGGTCTATTGTTTGTGTTCTAATTTTTGCCTTGATTTGGTGAAGCATTGTTTCCCTAACTCTGCAAAATATTTCAGATCCTTACATAGAAACATTTTTGTAGTTAGGTGATTGTCTGGGTGTTGAGAACCATAGTTATTTCTTGAAATCTATGCTAAATTGATTCAAGTTACAAATCAGATTTGGTGTATCACCTCTATAGTTTCAGGATCCATTAGGTCATTTCTTTCCCCTTTTCCTTATATACAGCAACTTTGTGCAAGTGATATTCCAAACCTAAGAGGAACCGGCCTAGAATCCAGAGATTCATTCTCAACCCCATCAATGGGAACGTTTCCATGTTTCAAAAGGATAGCTAGATTCCATATCAAGCTATTGGCGCAATCTTGATTGACAACAACTGCATGCATTGAATTCATTCAAACATGAACATTGTTATGACAACACACCCATCACACTGCATTTCAACACACTAAAATAAAATTGTTTGCTTGAACTTGTTATTATGTAACTCAGGTTTAACCATTGAAACACATAGATACTATACTTAACCTCATTCCCTGAAAGCATGAATTACCCCAACACCATTTGATTCTCCAGTTGATTTAGAGTCATAACAAGAATACACCGTGTTTTTGCCCCATTTTGAATTATGGCAGCACTGTTTGATTCTTCTCTTGGACACTAATAGTGACAAACTCTTCCCAATCTGAATCATTGTATATGTGAATACATATGCCTTACATTCATCACTTAGATGCCAACTGCTATGACCCAACAATCTTTTATAACAACATTGCTATTACTCTTTTTACTTGGACATATGATGCCAATTGATCATTATGGTATGCACACTATAGTTGAATATATCATTGTTGACTCCACCTCTTGCACATGCTAATCCTCTTCTGCACACACATCACTTATAACAGCAATACTGATATTTCTTTTTGTATATGCCTATTGTTATAAAAAGGATATCAATGCTTTCCTTTTCCATAGCTTTTATTTAAAGATGATAATGTTCAGAATAGTACTGAGATAAATTACTTATGTGATGTTAATTGATGATTGAACCTGGTGCATATAATTTCCATCTTTGATAATAATATAGTTAGATCTTTTTCACATGCATTCTAATTTGTAACAAAATTATTGTTCTCTGTTTCTAGTTTATCTTTGTGCATTGGTTCATTTAATTTTGTACATATGCATATTAATTCTATTTCAAACCACATGATAAATGATATTTTCTTGTCCAGAATTGAGTAACAGGGTTACCTTATTAGTTAATTGCAATTCATCTCTACTTTTGGCAATATCATCACATGATATGTCAGCTTTGCATATTTGCATCAATAGTGTTAAATTGTAACAATATTTATGCACTTTGTAACAATTGTTGTGTATTGCATATCTCTTCTTTCTGCCTATCATACTTTAGAATTTGTGGACATCTCTCGCTTGCACACACCTCCAAGTCCCCATGTTAGGTTAATGGATTCAGTCAGCTAATCCATGTTTGTATGTGAATGTCATGTGAGATGACATTTATGTATGAATGTTGGTTTTCTAGTTGGGTTTACTGACTTAATATGTGGATGCTTTGCCTTCCTAAATAACAATTCCTTCTTAATGAAGGATAACAACTATATGCCATAAAATGTTTCATAAAATTATGTCCCTTTGATACTTTATTTAGTTATTGTAGATATATACCTTGTTATTGCATTGATTTTTACATAATGTACAACTCTGAAAGTGTGATTGTAGTAATATGCTATTTGTGTTTCATGCATTGCGTAGATCCAGCTGGATCTAACACCATTTTCTCTCTCATGATGTAGGTAAAAAACCTTAAAAGACTTAGGATGAGATAAGGCATAAGTCATGAAGATCCAGATGACACAATTGTTCAATCCCAACAAGCAGAAGACTAGCTGACAACAATCATACTATAAGGCAATGCATGGGACCCCTACTCCATACTACTAGCATGCTTCCTTTTTTTCTTTCAACATTGTATATATTCTTAATTTTTTCAATTTGAAAGATGTAACCTATGAAGGAATACTTGTTTATTACATTCACTTTGAATGTTCAATGTAATGATCAATTTACGAATTTGAAAGTTTAAATCAGATCAATACTTAGAGAACAACCTCAGTGTTAATATGAATGCAATAATAAGGTATTTTGTCTTCAATATCTGAATAGTAGTGTTGAATAGATGTACCTTTATGCAATCTTTCTGATGTTTATAGTTGGAATTTTGTATGTGTACTTTTATCCTCTAAATTTGAACAATTCTGCAACTTAAGACAACAACTATAAAATTCACAATCCAATGTAAGATAACAGTCAATTTATCAATTTAGTGTACAACTAAAATGATAACACCAGTGAAAAGTGTACTTACTTTATCCTTTTTATTCTTTGGTGTCTTGATAATAGAGGGCTCCCCTGTCTCCACCTTTTGATTTTTCTTTCGAGGTTCAACAACTATCTCAGCTTCATGTCCTTGTGTTAGGTCAATTATGTTTTCCTTAGTCTGAGGTGGTTGATCCATTGGTGGTGGGCTGTGTATTGAGTAATTGCTACTATATTCTGAGGAAGACTGCTTATTTAGGCCTCTGTCCTTATCCTTAATTTTCTCTTCCACCTAATTACATAGAGTTTCATAAGACTCAATAATCTTATCTAATCTTTGTAAATAGGGCATACCTAGAAAATAACCCCCAAATGAGATCCCTTTTTTCTTAAGTTGTTGCTCTAAATCCATCAAGTCTTGATACTTTTTTGTTCTGGTTGAAATTTTATCCTCTTCAAGGATGTTCCTGATAAGATCCTCTTCTTCACATGGATGATGTTCTTTAGTGATTGGAATGGATGGTGTCAAAAGTTTCTTGGCACCTTTTATGAACCCATCTATATCAATGTACATATACAAGGCTACATTCATTCTGTAATGTCTCAACCATCCATTCACAGCATTGTAGGCCCTCTTACCAATTGTAAAATCAGAAGCAATGAACTGCCTAGGTGTGAATGTTCCTTTCCTATGTGGAGAAAAATTCTCCCTGTCAGTCAACATGAGCTGCCATAGGAACTCCATAACAACAATCCTTGGTGGCACTCTGTATGGAAAAATGTGTGGCGGTTGGGAGAAACCATAAACTCTAATCAAAGTGAAATTATTGTGATAATAAAAGTCTCCCCAATTGTGATCTCCATTCCATTTATCAACAAATTTGCAAGGCCTTAGGAGCTGTAGTACTTTAATTGGAAGCCTAGTCATGTTAACTCCTAAGTTGCTTAACAATAAATATACCATCCAGTTCTAGAAAGCACAAAACTCATTTTCCCTAGATTTATAGTTCTATACCCTCAACCAAAGTTGCATAGGGTTGGCTTGAACATGAAAGAATCTTTTGGGTGTCAAATTGGGCAGGTCCATGATGTTAAAATTATAGAATAAAATTAAATGCATGAGCATGGAGTACTGTAGAAATTTAGGGCTTCCTTCCTTCTTTTGAATATCCATGAACCCTTGATGCATCTTGTCAATTACATATTGAATGTAATCATAATCCATGCTGACATAGGGACTTTGCAAGTCGAAAATTATCATTATCATATCAGAGGATACTCTTTCTCTTCCACTATCAACCCCTAAGACTCGACATAGGGCATAGGAGATTTACTTTATGTAAAATTCAAGGTACTTATAGAAATATGGTGCATTGTCACTAGGAATAGGTTCTATATAGTTCTTGGTTCCCTTTGGCACATGGGCTTAAATTAATTTGGCTACAATACCAGCCTCCCTAGTATATTTAGTGGCTAAAGATTTCAAGTTTATCTCTGTTGTGTAAGGGTTGTATATATTAAATGCTTTGATAAATGATGCTCTATCAAGGGTTACTAGTATTGTTCCATAATCCTTTTTGATAGTCTTTGAGATAGTGTCATACCTACTAGCTAGTTCCAATAATAAATCAACATCCAAAAACACATCAGGAACTACTATTTTTGCTAACCCTGATGTCCAAGGGTTTGACACAGGCATAGGACCCTCACTATTCTTATGGAAGTAGTTAAAAAAATGATAGCTTGAACAATCAGGTGTCTTTTCATCTCTAATGTAAGAAAAATTGTCACCAAGGTATTTATCATTTACCTTCTTTCCCTGATTGGATCCTGGAAGGAGAGATGTGAACTCCTCTAAGTGTTTCTCTTTCCTTTTAGGTCATCATCACCATCTTCGCTCTTCCTGCTAGTTGAGGCAACGATCATCGCTCTTCTCATCTTGTCTATTCTGAATTACAACTGATCAAATCTCTTTCCTCACCCTGAAAGTTTGGATAACTCTGTCCTCTTGAAAATACTTATCACCTATGCAAATTTTTCTCTAAAAATTGAAACTCTTGGTGAAATGAAATGAACAATGGTAATGCCTACTTATTCAAAGAAATCAATGCACAAATATTATTTCAAAATCAAGAATTTACAATTTAGTCACTTCTGATATTACTTCTACGTACTGTGATAACAATTTCTCTCCCATCCGTGGCATTTGAAACTGACAAGTGATCAATTTTGAATGAGTGCTTTTTCATTTAAAACCTTATTATATTCAAAATAAGATCAATATCTGATATGATTGTCTCATTTATCACAACTTAGTAACTCTTTAAACATGTTGTTATAATCCCTATATTCTAATTGGATGATGACTGTACAACATGGCGTAGAAGAAAACCTTATACCTTACCTCATTCTTACTATGGTTTCCTTTAGCGACTGCGCGACTGTATGATCTCCTTGTCACTGAGAGTTATCTTTAACTCTGGTTTTGTTCTGAGACTTAATGATCACCACACGATGAACATCTTGATCAACATTCATTTCTTAATTTTTGATTGAATTCACTTAACTCATGTTTCCTTTTGAGACTTCGTGACTAAGGATTTAAATAACTCTTGCTTAAACCTTTAGTTTCTTTAGAGACTACGCGACTGTGAAAAATCAAAGTCACTTTAGGATTTCACTAACCTTGAGTTTCTTTTGAGATAACGTGACCATCATCAAATCTTCTTTTCGTCAGATGGTTTGCGTGAAATCTCAAACCCAATTTTTACTTTCTCCATTTGATCTGAGACTTTGTGACTACCTTTATATTAGCTTTTAATACAACGGTTTGCATATAATCTCATTAGCTTTGTCTTTAAATATAGTTTATCTTGAGACTTTGTGACTTAAGCTATCTCCAAGTTGTAGGATGAATTTCTTAACCTCTGGTTTACATTGAGACTTTATGCAGACCTCAGATCTCTGAATGATTTAGACACGTGTTCATATCTGAATCACCACCACTGAATCGCTAAACTTTCTTTGAATATTTGACTTTTATGAGTGACTTCATGCTATCCACTAGATCTTTTCTCTTTCATAGTTCATATCTCCTTATTGCAAACTTAACTTACACTTTACTTAACCTTTATTAACCATAGTTCTTATTGAGACTTCACAACTAGCTAAATCTCATTGTCGCTGAGAGATTTTACTATCTCAAGGTTTATAATGAGATTAAATGCCAACCTTTAGATCTTTGCTAATCTAACAGTAGTCGCTAGATCTCTTAATATTTCATTCATCTGAACTTTAATCTTGCGACTTAGCACTGGCCACAAGATCAAATTTTCATCAGACGAAAGTCACTTTATCTCATAGCTTTTAATTTAACCCTTGCTTTCATTAGAGATCTCGTGACTAAATGTATTTAACTCATCTCTTATCCTTGGTTCACTTGTGAGACACCTCGACTGTGCAAATTTGAAGTCACTTTAAGATTTCTTAACTGAGGAATTAATCTCGAGACTTCACGCCCACCGCTAGATCATCTTAGAAATCAATGAATATCGCTGAATCTCATGACCTTTGACTCAACTCTTACTTCCTTTCGCGATCACGTGACTGCCTAAAAAATTCAACCCATATTTTACTCTGATTTGGTCTTGAGACTGCGCGACTGAATGATCTCAAAGTCGCCAAATGATTTCATTAAATCTGGGGTTTCAAATGAGGCTTTCCATGCACAACAAGATCAAGATCTTCATCAACAACCCGTGTGAAATATCCTTTACATTGAAATCATATTATTTTCTTATGGAGATAACATGACCAAATCATTTTGCTAAGTCTCGAAAGAAAAAGGAATATTCTTTAGGCTTAAAGAGACATCGTGACCAACTAATAAAACATGAAAATAGGCACATGACTTAAGTGACTCGAATCTTTTCTGAAAAATTAACTGTGAAATAGAAACCATTTTCAAGAACTAGGGTTTTCTCTTGAATATGCATGAAAACTAACCTAGGACTTAGGGTTTTACACACCGTTTGAATTTCAAGGCTCATAAATCATTATTTGAAAAGGGATTTTGATAGCATTGGACAAGATTTTGACATTTAAAGCATGAATCTAACCGAGAACTCAAAAATTTTAATAGCAAGATTCAAAACTGGAAATACAACCAACACCCCTCATTTAGTACCCTGATCTGGCCCAATTTGCTGACATATGATCTACAAGAATTGGGAGTAAAGTTGTGGATTATTGGAGAGATAATAACTGGGTTAATCTCAGTGATATTGATCCTCTACTGAATGCTATTAATCTTGACCTGACCCCCTGGGAGATCAAAGATAACTTTGAATACCAGCTCATTTTGTCCCCCAATCCTAGTGGTAGCTTCACAGTGGCTTCAAATTACTCTCTATTTTATTCCTATGGTCTGGAGCCCTCTTGGGCTAAGGTTTGGTTTCCTTCCCTTATCCCAAAAATTAACTTTTTCTTCTGGTTGTTTTCCTAGGAAAAAATCCTTACCACTGAGAATATTATTAAAAGAGGCTGGATGATACCTAATAGATGTTATCTTTGTATGAAATATGTTGAGTCTTCTACCCATCTGCTACTACACTGTCATTTCACTAGGATGGTCTGGAGGGTAGTGTTGCAATACTGGAATTTCAGCTGGGTATTCCCTAACACAATTAAGGAGTTCTTGTCATTATGGAGTCCTCCCTTCTCTCACCATTTGGGAAAAATTATTTGGAATTATACTGCCCCCATGTTATTTGGAGTTTTTGGAAAGAAAGAAATGATAGGATATTTAGAAATAAAAATTCTACACCTTTACTGATTGGTTCTAAATCTATAAGAAGTATTGTTGAAAACATCAAAATGGCCTGTGAAATAAAACCTAAACTCATGGAAGGCATCTCTGATAAGGATGTTATTATACACTGGAAATTTTCTTCTACTGCTAAGCCTATTTCCAATATCTGTGAGAGAGTTGTTTGGAACTCCCCTCCTCCTAGCTGGCACAAAGTTAACTTTGATGGTACGGCTAAAGGTAACCCTGACATTGCTAGATGTGGTTGCATTGTTATAAATTATCAAGGTATCTTAATGGCTTCTTATGCTATCCCTATTGGCTCCAAACTCGCCATATTGTTGAGGCTATGGCTACACTCTACACCTGTAAATTGACTAAAAGTTAGAATCGCTCCCAACTATGGCTGGAAGGAGACTCCATGAATACTATTAATTATATTAATGGTAATCATAATCCATCATGGAATACAAGTCACATCATATCACAGATTAAAAATCTCTTATTAGACTTTGATGTTACACATGTCACTCATGCATTAAGAGAATCAAATGTTGTGGCTGACAGCTTGGTGAATGTGGGAGTGTATAGTGATGATGTCAGATGCTAGCAAGGAAATCAAAGCTTAAGTAATGAAGTCCTTAGCCTTATAAGATATGACCAAATCCACCAAAATCCCACATCAATTACTAATGATGATGATAAAAAAGGATAATTTGTGTAGTTGCTTTAAATATGTACCTCGCACACTCCAAGGTCATTGCAATAATAAATAAAAATATGGGAATGAGGCAATCAATTCCTTTAAAGTGATGATCATTGTCATAATTCACTTGCTCTACATTTATTTTTTCAATTTTGGCATTTCTCCTGTGCTAAAATCTAAAGGCTGGTTAGCTAGTAAAATGGGAGGTAAACTGAAATGCGAAGAGCCTACGGTCTGCAAATGGAAGAAAGAGGTTAAAGTCTGCAAAAAACTCCAGGAGGGTGGGGTCACTGATTACATGGAGAGAATTCATGGCTATGACAAAGACATCTCCAAGGAGTTTGTTGATAGCTGGGATAACGGTAATGTGACTATTTGTGTTAAGTCTTTCTGTGTAATAGAGAAGCTTATTTATGATATTATGGGTCTAGATATGTCTGGGTTGAAATACTATAGAGGTAGGGTTATGGCCTAGAATGTGGCTATAATGTACCCTAATACTCTAGGGGAAAGAGGCCTTCTAGTGAAACAGTCTGGAGACTTTGTCCTTCGGTGCCATATGAAGCTCTTCTAGGCTAAACTTGGAAAAGCCCTAATGCAATATTTTATGCTTGAGGGTCGTTATACTAGGGTTTATAACTTCCATTTTATGCTTATAAATCATTTTTTTTACAAGAGGAAAATATCTTTCTCCTACCCCTTGCTTAAATCTCTTGGTAATAGCATTATGGAAAACAGGAAGAGTGCTGAGAAGCCGATTCTTCTCAATGGGCTTATTTTTCTAATTTACGACTATGCTAAATTCAAGCTCCAGGACAACACCCAGGTCTCTGGTAAGACCAAGGAGAAGAAGGGTAAAAGGCCCATAAAAAATGACAGTAACACTCCCAGAAAGAAGAGGAAGGGTAAATCCATGGAAGATTTGGTCGAAACTGCTAAAATCCTCATAGAGGAGATTGGTATGGATACTTATAACAAAACTGAGGCCAAGGAGGAAACTAAAAATATTGACATGGAAGAAGAAGAAAAATTCCTCTTTGAGGAGGTTGGTATGGAAACTGAAGATGATACTGATGCCCAGGAAGAGGAAAATAGTGAGTCCTCTCAGGAAACGGGAAGGGACAATGCCAAATTTGAGGATATGGATAATGAAGGCCCTGAAGATAACTATGTCCCTGAGGATACTAGTAACCAAGGTGAAGTGAGGGATATCTCCCCTGAGAAGACTAGTAAAGAGTCCCCAATATCTAAGACTCACACGGAGGTTACTATCTTTCCCCATAATTCACCTATTCTGGTGAACTATGCTAACTCATCGTCTAAAGAGGGCACAAATTCTAGGGCTATCTCTAAGAAGACTGAGGTGAATAAAGCAGAGGGTAGTGACAAAGAGATTAAAGATAAGAAGGATTCTGGGGGTATCCAAGAGAATGCGATGAAGAAGAGCCAAGAGACTACTAGGTTTATGCAGGTGGTGAAAGAGCGGGCTGAGATGGACTACCAAATGAACTCCTGGTTGTTTGAAGAAATCAAAGACATCAATGGTAAGTACGCCGAGCTCGAGGAAAGAGTGAATAAAATTTCTCTACTACTTGCTAAGCCCATGCATACTGGCAGAAATGAAGATGAGACCCAAGCTGAAGATGCAGAAAAAGGTTGCTGGAGAAGCTTGAACTAAAGATAAATGTGATGGTCAATTTCCTCCTGCAGACTACTTCAAGTTGTATACAGGGTATATAAGACACCCTCAGTAGAATCATGAAGAACAACTATGAGGGCATGAAGGTGATTGATAGTGATTTGAGGTCTTTTCTCTCTATGCTTGAATGGAACTCTACTCCCATTGTCATGGAGGATGTTTTTGTTAAAGATCCAGCACTGCTGGCCCTTGATAGTGTACTAGGGCTAGTGCTAAAAAGATGAAAGTTGTTAACACTAAGGAAATCAAGGATCTCAGGGAGGCCATCCATAAATACAACTTGTAGATGGATGAATCGACAAAGATTATGGAAAAAGTGACCTAGTTGTGTTGTTCCCCGTGCTCATATTTTTTTTGTCTGTTTAGCTTCTTTTCTCTGGTTTTTTTTTCTGGGGGGGCTTCTATTGTCTCCATCTCTTTCCCCTAGCTGATCCTTTTTGTTGTGTCATTATGTTTTGTTGTGCTATTTACTGCCTATCTTTCTCTCTAATTGTACAAGGTTACGGTTCCCTTTAAAAACTACTTTAACATCAATCAAAAATAGTAAGATTAAGGTTTAAAAGTGAACTCCGAGCAGTAGTTATTTGTTGATATTATTTAAAGGCATTCATCTTGTAGGACTGAAGATAACTAGAGGCTTAATATTGTGGTACTAACTTTTTGGGTTGATTTATTGGAATATTTTTGAGGCCACTAATTTGTTAATCTCTAAGTTCTATTGATGATTAGTGACCAACACTTAGTCATTCACTTAGGCAGTTTTAGTTGGCTATCACTGTGGCTGAGCTAAAACTATGCAAGGCCAAGCAACATTGCCGAGCAGTATTTAGGTTTCCAAGTAGTATCATGTCAAGCCGAGTAGGATACTCAGTGCCGAGCGACAGAGATGTTAAGTGTCGAGCAAAATAGTTTTTGTATACATGTCTGGAATGATTCAAACTTTGAGGATAAGTGTTCAGGCCGACCCATATAAGCATTTTGGGCCGACTTATGTATGCATTTAATATTTTCCTACGGAGTTGGTTATGCATTTAATTGTTTTATCCTATGCATGATCTATTGTAATCATTAATTGTAATACCTTCAAGGTATGGGTATTAGAAATCCGAGGATAGGTGGCTTGCACTAACTCAACAGGAAGAACATTTATTTCTTACCTACCTTGACCTTTCGAAGTCTATAAAGGATGAACGGTTTATACTTCATTTTTACCTTATGATTTTCATTGTTTACGGAGCGATTGAAGAATTTGCAGAATTGATCTTAACGAAGTTAGCATCGAAGATTTTGTCAGCGTGCTGTCAACAATTCTAAAGTGAACAGTATGAAGCGCTACTTGCCGAGGTACTCTGTTCTTCATTTTTTCAAACCCGAATTTCAAGATTATGGCTGCAAGCTCTTCCGCACCAGCTAAAAGTATGGAGGGAGAACAAGAGCAAATTCAGTTAGTACAGAGTGATGAATGTGCACCTCTCAACTTTCAAGTCGTTCCTCAAAGTGCAATTCAGAGTGATTTAACTAGAGCTCTCTCATCCATTCCACCCAAGGTACTTATGATCCATGATGTTTGATCATGTTACATGGTTAAGATTGGTGAAGTAGGTGATAGTGAATTGAGGAAATCCTACAGCAAATTGTGTGTCAATGGAGTTCTGAAGGGAGAATTCAAACATTTAGTAGACAAAGGGTTAACTTGTGCCCTAAATTTTCCACAAGGTTTCAAAGATGAATGGATTAAGGTTATTCTTAGTTGAGTTCATGATATGTGTATATGGTTGGATAATGGACCAGTCAAGATTACTAAGAACATGATTCATCGAGTGACTAGATATTCTGTAGTGAATGGAAAATGAACAATGAGAGATAACAACAAAGAGGAAATTACACTGAACACTGGAGCCATATGGAACAATAGAGGTATGACTATCTCTACAATTAAAGACCTAGAACTTGATTTTGGAGTAAGAGTAATAGCACATAATTTCTATCAGTCGAGTAGATTGGATAGTGTTCCTTGTACATCCATTGAACAGGCATGGAAAATTGTTAAGAAGAATCATACATATGATCTTGTTGAGCTACAATAGACACAATTAGCCGAGAACCTAGCATCAATCAAAATATGTAAGTTTGGTTCCTTACTAGTCTGTATATTTTTCTACATTCGGGATACATTTCCTACATTGGGAAATATTGTTTGGAAAAATGATAGACCCATTACAGTTCAGATTAGTGAATGTATTGAGAAATTAGGAGGTAATTTAAATAGCATAATGGGGAGCTATTTTGTGGAGTTTAAGAAGAGAATGAGATTAAGCACTAGGATTCCTAGATCACTAGTGGAGAAGCACTATGAAGAAATTTATTTTATAGTTGATACGGATAACACTTATATCCAGGATGTGACACCAAGGATAACATGTTTGGAACCATTTCCATATGAAATTAACATTGATGAAGCATCAAAAGCCATCATTGCACTCCTAGCTGAGGCAATTGATACTACAGTAGAAAGTTTTATGGAGGGAACCATGGAGAGGAAAAGGAAGAAGATTGTGAAAAATCTAAAGAAAATGGTTGGTTTAGGTAGTGATGAAGAACTTGAGGATGCACCTTTAGGCTTGTCCACAAGACAAGGTGAGGATATGTCTACAGAAGAGGAAGTGAGTGCATCTGAGGAGATCACTAAGAAATCTAAGGGTAAAAGACCATCAATTGTCATAGTAACCAAGACGAGAAAAGCTAAACCTAAGGTTACACCTCCTGTAGCTAATCATCTGAGGACTAGAGCATCTACTATTACTTCTCCAATAGAAGTACAAACAAAAGTGTACGGAAAGATGAAGGTTGAAGAAAGTAGTTCTGGAAAGGAAGCTAAAATTTCTCCTAAGGCTGAGATGAATAAACCAGAAAAGAGACCTAGGAGGAGACTAGAATTGGGGACATATAGTGATGATGAAAAGAGTGAGATTGATGAACCTAGTAACATACCTACAACATAATTCAAGAACCCAGCTAGTATTGATGAGGTATGTGACACTTTGAGAAACTCAGTAGGATTAGCTACTTTCAATTTCATTAAGTATGAGAAATTGAGTATTAGAGATAAGCACAAAGTTCAGGAAGCACTTTTGGATATGATGATTAATTTCAAGTTAACTCCTATAGAGATAGGAAATCATGTGCCGAATGAATTGTATGAGTTTCTGTCAAGTAAATGGGAATTTACACTTACTACAGAAAGATAGATCAGGGAAGGAACTTTAGCCAAGGTAATTGTTGTCAATCAAGATTGCTCCATTAGCTTGATATGGTATCTAGCTATCATGTTGAAACATGGAAATGTTCCCATTGATGGGGGTTGAGAACGAATCTCCAGATTCTAGGCCGGTTCCTCTTAGGTTTGGAATATCACTTGCACAAAGTTACTGTATATAGGGAGCTGTATATAGGGAAAAGGGGAAAGAGATGACCTAATGGATCCTAAAACTATAGAGGTGATACACCAAATCTGATTTGCAACTTGAATCAATTCAGCACAGATTTCAAGAAATAACTATGGTTCTCAATACCCAGACAATCACCCAACTACAAAAGTGTTTCTATGTAAGGATCTGAAACATTTTGCAGAGGTAGGGAAACAATGCTTCACCAAATCAATGCAAAAGATTGGAATAAAAACAATAGACCTGCAGTTATGTGTATCAAGATTCTAAAATGTATTAAGGAATGCAGCTTAAAATGAAGGCTAACACAACATTCAAGCAATAAAACTCACAATATTACACTTCAAAACAATGGGAAGGATCAAGTATCTCTATATATCAATGCTGGAACAAATCTCTGCTACAATGCCTTACAATTCTCTCTCAAGTTTTCAACATGCAAAACAAGTGAGCCCAAAAGAAGGTCCTGAATAATGAGGTAAAAGCACAAGATATAGCCATCAGATCTCAAAGGGTCGAATGCATGAAAAAATTCCTCAAAAAGAGGTCTCAAACTGCTATAAACTAAAGTCTAACTGCTAAAAGAGACCCTCCAAGCCAAGTGTCACTGAAACTCAACTCAAACTGCCCCTCCAACTGCCCCTTAACTTCCAAAATCATGCATATTTGGTCTTTACTATGAGAGGAAGTTTGATGCTGCCATGTTATATTCTTCTTCTAACTCTCTGTATTTGACTTGGAGCTGGAGTTTAAAATTTTCACATCGGCTAGAGAGTGAGCATTTGGCACTGTGATGTATCATCTAACTAAGAACTTCCCCTCAAGAAGCTTGGGTTACACATAGAACACGGGCTCTCCACTGCATTTCAAACCTGTAACTTGAAGATAGGTTACACTTTACTTATAATGTTCTTTCTGTTGCTCATTGCTTTGAATGAACTTGGGCTTCTTCATACATAAACTGGTATTTGCTTTTAAGTTCTGTTGTTGAATCCTTTAGCTTGTTACCACGGCTTCATAACTTCATGCACTATGTTGAACTCACTGTTATTTATCTTATATACTGTATATGTGCTTTTGATAGACTCACTGTTCTCCACCTGCGAGTTCAGCATTCTGTGATTGTTATCATGCTGTGACTGTTAAATATTTTTGAATGGACTCTTTTGATGCTCGAGCTCTGTTATTTGGTTCCAAATAAAATCTGGGTTCTCATTTCTTCCTTTCACTGGGCTATTTATATTAAGCATCTAGCTTATTTTCTCTTTACAATGTGTATCTGTTCTCTGTCTCGTACAAGAATTATAACCCTTGCTGGCTAAAAATTCCTTGATGTCATTACTGCTTGTGTTGCTCTCATGCAGCAGTCTCTCATCATCTTTATGTAT